>DWAN01005837.1:0-10932 GCA_018230445.1 Heliconius hewitsoni | reverse complement strand
CAATTATTACAGTTATTTTACAAAGAATATTATGAATCATTACCCAAATCAATAAATTAACATTAAAGGCTGTTTCTGTCGTCAGCGTCAGCACTGGCATCAGCACATTTAACAGAGTTTTAAAAAACATAACATAGGTAAACAGAACGTAATGTTACAAAAACATACGTAAAGTATACGTATAATAAATAATTAGCTTTATGTACATTTTATAAATCAAATATCAACATTGGTCGTATTTTTTAGTCCGATTAACAAAAATTCTTATAGAAATTACGATAATGTCGTAAAAAATCATATTAAAATATTACAGATTAAAGTAATAAGAAATCATATTAGAAGTCATTTTAGTTGTCACTCAATTCTTATTGCTTATTAAATCGATTATCATGTAGTTTAAGCGGGCGAGGCCGCTGGCGGGCCACTAGTGTAAAATAAAAAGCCCTTAGGCGCTCTGATTACCTACATCGCAACTAAACGTAAACCGAACAAATCGAGATCTGCTGCGTTCTAACTTATCATAGTTTTAAGGCTATACATTACGGCGTTTATATTTAAATATTAAATCAATAAAATTTGGATAATATTAATTCACTTGAATCCACTTGACTGGCATTGACTCTCCACTCGACTGAGGCGGTCTGTAAGAGGCGCGGGTGAACTTTTTAAAATTTCGCTGCGTCCTAATTTTTATACCTTTCTAGACAAATATTTCGTTTTCTAAACATTATAGTATTTTTCTTGCTAGAATATCAGAACGCGTGGCAAGAGGCGCGGGTTCGAATCCCGCTACATAATTTTTTTATACATTTTTTAAAAAATTGTTAAAATAATTTTATATGTTTACCTATTTATACAAAATAAAAATAAAAAAATACAAAAATCAAATCATTTGTTACTTTTACCTATCCAATTATAGTAATAAAAAATAAAATAAAAATAAAATATTTAATATTTTTTATATATATCTTTTTTTAGTGAACATACAAAACAAACGAGCGTTCGGATCACCTGATGTGTAAGTGATCACCGCCATTAACGACCCCGCGTAACCCAGAGGAGCTACAGGTGCGTTTCCGGTCTTTTAGGCTTAAGGCTTTTTGAAGGTATCTATATCGTATCGACCCGTAAGCACTACCGTAGGGAGACCATTACACTGTTATGTGGTGTGCAAAATAGGTAGTGATAAGTATAAAGAGAGGGTAGTAAGATTTAATTAATTTCTTTTCCTTATTCTGGAACAACAAAAGGCGACGTTGAGTTTCGCTATTCAACTCACAATATCTCGAATTTGGACGAAAAAAAAACGCGTGTATATAAAAATCAATAAAATGAAAAAAAAAAGAAAAGCGGCATTAAGTATCTGTCACTTAACACACAATGCCTCCTTAATTCGCCAGAAAGTGGGGAACAGTAGTGCCTCTATAGGCAACGCAGTATCTTAACACTATGTTCCCACATTCCCACTGCATACCCTGTTATTTCGAGAAAACAGCGTGACGTTGAAAAATAAAAAGTATTTTGATTACTATATGAATTTTTTTCAGATTACTGTTAACAGAATTTTCCCATTTCATTCTTATTCTTGTACTAAAATTCTTAACACCAACGCACGGCTAGATAAATTAGAACCTAAGAAAAGAACGGCTCCGTAATAAGTGAGATAAAAATAAGCAGCGTCGGCATGATTTACAGCTGAGCCACCGAAGGCATTAATGGTGACATATATAGCGCGTTTTGTTACCCACTAGTCTGACGCGACCCTCGCAAATGATGTGGAAGAAAGCTTACGTCGACATCTTGATCAGTTACTACTTTTATATCGTAACTGCTATTTTGTAGTATTTTTTTCTTCTTACCACTCGAGAAAAGGAAATATTTGATATTATTTTTGAAATATTTTAATTTCTTATTATTTTCTCTGGTGTCTCGACACCAAAGCGCGGCGCTAAGTCCTTACGCTCAACACGGAATGCTTCCAAAATTTGGCGGAAAGTAGAGAGCGGAGTGTCTTAACACTGGGCTCTCTTTGATTACCTTGCGTGTTATGCTCGTTAAGCTGATATATTAAAAAAAATATTTTTCAACTTAAGTTTTTAAATAGAAATGTGCAGCACAAAGGAACAATGAACGTTGAAAGTATCAAACGTGGTAGAATCATTTACTCAGTAAGCTTTAAAATGTGTATTAAAAAGCTCCAAATTTTATTTTTACTGTTCAAACGAACAATAAAAATAACATTTAGAACGAGCAATAAAAATAACACACAAATAATTTAATTATTTGAAATAAGTAGGCGGAAGGTCGGGAACCTGGCAACCATGTGTTAAGACAATCCATTTCTCAAAATTTTTGAAGCATTGCTTGTTGAGTAGCGGTTAATTAAATTATATCACTTATTTTTTATTTAATCAAACTGTTAAATATATATATTGGATCCCCACTCTAGGAGATGAAATATTTATTTAAATTTAAATTTATATTTCCATTTCTTCGCTCTGGTGTCCAAGCAAAGCGCGGCGTTGAGTTCTGCCACTCAACACGCAATGCCTCCAGAATTCAGCAAAAAGTGGAGAACGGAGTGTATTAACACTAGGCTGCAGGCTACAGCGTGAAGCTAATTTTTTTTTAATTAAAGGGAACTTACATTTGATATAATATATTTTTTTCAAATTCTATGTAAAATTTACAGTTATTTATTCTTGACAAAATGTTTATAATTATTACTACGGTGTTGTCTATAAGCTTTTCATAGTAAAAAATATTTTAATTAGTTTTAAAGTTTAATTAGCATTCATTTCGTATTATTTTGTACGCGGCAAAACTTTTAATTTCAAAGTATTTTTTTTTAAGAATTTAAATTTTAATTATACATATATCAACAAGATACACATGCACGCACATATCTACATATCTACAATTGTTTTGACTCCATCGTGGCCCTGAAATCGAACCCACAACCGATTGAGTTGAAATTTAAACCATATACTCAGATCCACGGTCCCATAATTTCCTGAAAAATCGTATTTCTACTTGTACTTAAAAATAAGATATGGCCGTTAATGTCGCAAAAAACGCGTATTTCGTCACTATAAAGGGAATCAAAATTCATAGGATACTTCCGTATACATTTGTGATTAAATCATAAATAATTATAAGTTTAAAATTTGTATAAAACCGTAGTTCAAGTGAGGTATCAGATGAAAAGGCTCTGGCTAAGTGAAACTTGTCAAAAAAACTCGAAAACTTTCATTTTTTGTACGGAACCCTCGGTGGGCGAGCGCGACTAGCGCTTGTCCGGTTCTTTTAGTTGCGAAATGACTAACGAAAACAGTCAAACGATTTTAAATGAAGCAAAAAACCAAACGTTGACAGTTGACGTAGATCATTTATTCTCAGAAATAAATGAAAGAAGTCTAGATAGCTCAAGCTTAAATAGATTCACTTAATATTAACATAAAAAGTTTCATCCTGAAGCTTTTATTTATTGATTTTATTTATTGGTTTCCAATATGCTTTGTTTGTATTTGTAGTTAGTTAATTACTTAGTTAAGTAAAACGGGGGGCGGAAGGTCTGTGCGCTAGGTTCCCCCTGCCTACCCTGCTGTGCCCGGGATACAGTGCGAAGCTGATATTTTTAGTGAATTAGTTTCAATTCTTTTTTTCACATTTCAATTTTATAACAATATCTATGATGATCACAATCGTTGGTAATAGTGTTGCAAATAATAGATAAAATGTGCCGTGCACTAAGCCGATATACAGGAAACACTACTTCTTTGTCTGGTAAGGGAATATGGTAAGAAAAGATTAAATTTTATGATATATTATTATTGACTGGACGACTGCGTCCAATGCACTCTATTCCTCAAGAATTCAACGGAAAAGGAGGAACGGAGTGGAGGAACCCTGCTGTGTACAGGATACAGCTTAAAGCTGATTTAGTTAATTAAATTTATTTAAAAATCAGCTTCACGCTGTATCCCGTATAAATGAAGGTTTTCACAGAATATTGCTTTCTCTATAATTTTTTTTCGGTTGTCGAGATTCAACCACCGAAATACAAACCAACCATAGTGTCTCTATGGACCTACACTTAACCTGTATTTGGTTACGTTTGAATAAATTTTGTACCTGATAACTCCTATTTTCTGTCATTTTAATAAGAAAGTAGCTTTTGGCAAAGGATAAAATGAGGTATCTTTATTTGCAGTATTTGAATGAAACTGCTTAAATACATAAAAAATACAAACATAGTCTTTTGCGTATTTTTAGCCAATTAACATATTATAGATACTTACTGTAAGCGACACTATAGGCTTAAATTACACCAAGACTAGCTTTTAAGACATGAATACCTCTATGAATTTGCTACCACATGGGTGCAATCCAAAAACCTAATGATAACAAAATCAGGGCATACATTACAACGAACTTAATTGGCATAAATTAAACAACAGCTCAATTTAACAGCAACAGCAGCAGTTTATCAGCAGTATTTGTAAACAATCCATTTGGACATAAAAATACTTTACACAGCGTTAGCAGAAATTAAACTCTTTATGTTACGATCGTTGTTAAATATTCTAACAACATCGCTAAAATCATCATCATCATCTGATATATCAGAATGCATAAAAAAATAATATTTTTTTAGCTTGACATGTGACTGTATAGGAAGAGGTAAGCTGGAAGTCTAGTGTTAAGACTGTTCGTTCCAATTAAGACACTACGTGCTTCCGTTTGGTGACGGAACTGAACTCCGCGCTTTGCCGTAACCAGAGCAAAGAAATGAAAATATAAAATATTTTATTTCTTCGAATGGATATTGAAAATCTCGCTTTAAATCTATCGTGCAGTTTAAAAGATCCCAACGGATTAGATTTTTCACCTACTACACATTATCTCCTAATACGTAAAATCTGATATACAAATAGATTCCTAGTGTTTACTTCTTAAAATGTAAAAGACGAAAGAAAATAAAAAAATGAGGTCAGTCGCAAGAGAACTATTTTTTTTTATTTTTTGGTTGTGGGTTCGATTTCGATTTCTGACAAAGAATGACCTTCTCGATGAAATGAAATATTTAATATATTCATTTCCTCACACTGGTGGTGAGTCATCTAGTTTCCGGCACTAAACTCGTAATGCCTCCAGAGTTCGTTGGAAAATGTGGAATGAAAACGTCTTAACGGGAATAGAGATTCTTCTCTAGGTTCTCAGGTTACCCTGCTATGTGCGGGATGCAGCGTGAAGCTAAACAACAAACAGTATTTTAGTTTTCCACTGAGCCAAGTTTTGCCAATACGATTTCTACACATACAAAAGTTATTTACAAAAATAAATTGGCAACCTATTCACAACCGATAATTAATTACATAAAAAGTGGACCTCTAAAGCACTCTCTAGCTTTCCACTTCAATTTCACGCTTCGAAAGTAAGCAGGTAAATGTTCCAAAGTAACGTTTTTCTTAAGATTATAATTCTCTAAAGGTTCTACGAAGCTGCTAAGTAAAGATGTTATAGAGAAAATTTTTTTACTAAAATGAAAGCGCCGAATTTAATGATTTATTTAGTTTCATAAACCAAATATAAGATAATTATATTTTGAAATCAGACATTTTCAAATGTATTGAACCCATATAGGTTTGGTGGGACAATGTTTTACTGTAGACAAAATGAGTGTAGGTTGAATCCCCACGGGGGAATGATATTTGTTAATTTGATAGCTCTGGTATAACTAAGTGCGGCGTTGAGTTCCGCCACATAAGCGTAATGTTCTAAAAATTGGTCTGAATTTGAAAAAAATACTGAAAGAATCTATCTAGTTATGTCGTATTTGTTAATGATATTTATATCTTATAAACTATATAGATTATGTTTAGAGGACATTCGCAAATACGACAGTTTCGAGTTTCACTCGAGGAAATAAAATATTTAACATTTTCAATTCTTCGTTAGTTAGTAAAGCGCGACGTTGAGATCTGTCACTCAACACGCAATGCTTCTAGAAATCGGTGGAATGAGGAGAACGAAAGTATCTTAATGGGAACAGAGTGTCTTGACACTAGGATTCCTCTGCGTACCCTGCTAAGTGCGGAATACAGTGTAACGTTAAGTTTTTTTATATTTTTCATATGTGATTTACACCTGAAAAGTAATAAAGCAATTCTATTTAATCTGATCGAAAAATTTTCTATATTTATTATGGAAAAGTAAATATAAAAGTGGAAAAGATTATATTAGAAACACCATATATTTATTACCACCATTACAAGTACATATATTGAAAGTTTTACATTTAAATCACCACAAAAACTCGTACTTTGTAAAAGATATTTAAAAATTTGAGTACATACTTAGTTTAACGTTCAAATGCTCTCTTGACATATACTAAAGAACAAAGGCAGCGTTCGTCCTACAGTAACGGTATTTTATAGCGTCAAAGTAAACATATTTGCATTTTCTTCTCAAATTCAATAGTACTTAGATACGTGAAACGTGTTGCACATTAAAACTCTCCGCTATATTCCTATTGTGTTCAGTTCTTTTCTGTTCCTTAATTACGGCATTCCAAAAGACTTCAAAACTTTATTTTATTTGTTTTTCTACATGTTTTATCATATATAATGTATAAATGACATATATGAGGCCATCGTGGCGCAGCGGCACAAAGTGTGACTGTAAAACCGACTAGTTGTGGGTTCGATCTCCACTCGAGAAATGAAATATTTACTTAAATTTATATTTCCATCTCTTCGCTCTGGTGGCGAGGCAAAAGCGCGGCGTTTAGTTCTGCCACTTAACACGCAATGCCTCCAGAATTCGGCAGAAAGTTGGGGACGGAGTGTCTTACACTAGGTTCCCTCTGCCTTCCCTGCTGTGTGCGGGATTTATAACGAACCTGAAGCTGATTTATAACGAACAGAGGCAGTAAAAGAGCCAAATGAACTAATATACATTTTATCTATCTCTTAAAAAGGAATGACTGAAATGCGCCATTATAAAAATTAATGCTTCACCCACCAATGCTTCCGTACCAATTTCAGAGTTGTACAACTTAGAAAAGTTGAACTTAAGTTTGCGGGCGTATGCGTTCCTTTTATATGAAATGACTGCAATCATAAGGTTTTTAACATTTTTAAAATGTTAATTCCACACTTAGAAAATATTATCTTCACTTCTAAATTAGGTTGTCTTTTTTCTATGAACACCAATAATTTTCACATTTCGGATTTTATCATTAAATCTAATTTCGTGGCAAATTTCGTTATTTCCGATGCATGGAAAGTATCATATAGGTTTTGATTAACAGGGAATTTTGTACAAATGCACCATAAACGATGCATAATTGTTATTTTGATTACGTTAACTAACGACAGACGGACAGGCGGGCAACAGAGTGATCCTATAAGAGTTCTGTTGTTTCCTTTTGAAGTACGGAACCCTAAAAATAATTTAATTTTCATTATATATATATATATTGCTTACAATAAATGAATTATATATTTAAATACTATAAATGTACACATTCGACATTAATATTATCTTATACCATTCTATTATAATAACATTAATTTTGAATTCAAAGATTTTTATTTAACATTTTCTACAGAAGTCGTTAGCTAACATCAATAGAGTCAGTGCCGTTTCTAAAGACATTGAATATAAAATTGAGTTCACTTTATTACAAATATAAAGAATTGATATTATATTTTCTCACATTTAGTAGTTAGAACTATATATATTTAGCTGTAAAATGTAGAGAACAATAATGATTGTACACTACATATTACAACTTTTTCACGTATCACAAACATGTTTAATTTTTACCCGAAAATATTTCTTAAAATACTACTTTTTATTGAATGGATATTTTTTTATTAAAATAAAAAAATCACCAAATACTTCACCGTGGCACCAAGACAAAAACATGGCGTTAAGCTCCGCCACACAACACACAATATCTCGAAAAATAAAAATTGGACGCAAAGCGGGGAACGGAGTGTCTTCACACCATCCTTCCTCTACCTACCTTGCTGTGTGCGAAATACAATGTAAGGCTGATTTATCGGATATTTCTTTTCAATATAAGAATCAAATCCAAAATATTAAAGGAGAAACCAAATGACGCGAATGAAAATCTAGGCTTTCAAGAAATATCCATTTCAATGGCTACGCTTCTAACTGTCAAGAATAGAGACAGGCGACGGTTCTACCTATCATTAACGACAAAGTATAGCTCTGTGGTTTTCTAGGCTAAGGAGGGATTTAAGTTTGATTGGCATTTCATAGTCTCCAGTCAACGTAAGAACGTCGTTGAGCGCCGCATTACCTGTTCATTGTAGGGGCTGGCTGGCTGTGTAATTTTGAAGCACAGTTCTAGCTATATCACATATCTTACCTAGTTTCGTTTCACTTTACGTGGGAGATTGTAAATATATGGGATTTTTTTTCAGCGAGAATTTCTTCTTAGAGTGAAACTTCTTAATTCTCCTAAGAGTGTTTTTGTGACTATTAAAATATGTTGTTAAAATAATTCTTTTTTTATTCCGCTTCCCGCAGGGTAAGCACAAGGAACCTAGAGTTCCCCATTCCACTCCCCATTTTTCGCTGAATTTTCGCAACATTGTCAGTTCTTCGCTCTGATGTCGAGGCAAAGAATTTTTTTTTAAACATTCAATTTTTTTATTTAACAATATATACGTACCTAAATTAAATTATAATTGAAAAGTTAATTTCTGAAGATGAGTGATAACTACTGCAAAAGGAAACGGCAGCCCGCCTCGAAGGAGACGCCATTATCTGCACAATTAGACCTTTTGTGCGAACTCCATTCACTAGAGAATAATTAATATTGTGATGTGATTGTGTTGACGGCAACTTCCAGACCAGAGTCTATGTTGAAATTATAACATGTTTTTTTTTCACTATTGACTGTTTAAAAATAAACTCTTTTTTTCGCGCTGTATCCCGCACACAGCGGATGAGGCAGAACGAACCTTATTCTTATAAGGCTCCCTCTGTCTAACCTGCTGTGTGCCTATTTAATATTTTACTTTCTTTACATTTTTCTGGTGTCTCGAGACAAACGGCGACATTAAGCTCCGTCATTCAACACGCAATGCCTCCAGAATTCGCCAGAAAATGAGGAACAGAAGTATCTTAACACTAGATTCTCTCTGCCTACTCTGCTGTGTGCGTGATACAGTGTGAAGCTGATAGTGACGGTATTCGATAGTGTGAAAGTTACTGTTACGCCAATTTTTTTTTTCCTCTTATATTTCTAAAAGAAGTTATAAGACGAGAAACTGTAGTTTTAGCTCTATAAAGCAAAGATTCCCTTGCATTATTTCTACATCATTTACTACGTAACACGCTCACGACGCTTCGAAGGAACGAAGTGAGCGTTTGTCACTTAACTCCTTCAGTGAGAACTCGCGACAAATTGTGAAATGGTACAAGAAATATTATGCTGAATTTCAAAAATAACTGGAAGAAAGGTGTCGTCCATATAAACCTATTAGTTGGATATATTAAAAATTATTTCTTTATGTTCATATTATATTTTTCTATATTTTACATCTATATTATATATATTAATCTAGAAAATATTGGAATATGAAACCAGAACCTTTGAGTCATGTTTGTGTCAGTTCATAAGCAATTAAGAATAATTGCTTATGAACTGACACAAACATGACTAATTTTTAAAATTAAGCTCAAATGTAATATTTGAGGCCTGAGGCATGTCGTGGCGCAGGGGCACAATGTGTGATTGTAAACGACTGGTTGTGAGCTCGATCCGCGCTCGAAGAAATGAAATATTTATCTAAATTAATATTAACATTTCTTCATTCTGGTGTCGAGGCAAAATGCGGCGTTGAGTATCGCCACTCAACACGCAATACCTCCAGAATTGGGATCAATATAAACCTAAACAAAACCGTAACATTTATTAGGTTTTGCAAATATGTTAACAACTTTTTGAAGCTATTTATTATTATTGGCAATAATTATATTAAAATAAAATATATTATATTTATTTTTCAACGCAATTAGTCAAATAAGAAAAGAAGAGAGTTATATTTTAATTTTTTCTCTCTGGTGTCAAGGCACGCAATGCCTCCAGAATTCAGCGGAAATGGGGGAACAAAGTGTCTTTCCGAGGTTCCCTCTGCCTACGCTGCTGTGTACGCCATACAGCTTGATGATTTGAAATAAAGTTCTGTAGGCAACTTCCACTTTTTTATTATGAGATCATAACGATATTATAATATATTATATTATTATAATCGTATTTTATTTTAACATAAGAAAAAGAAAATACTAGCGTTACCAATTACAACCAAACGACTAATCATATACATAATACTATGTAAAGTTGAGTTGAGTACACAAGAAAAAAAAAGACAAAAAAGCGAAAAAATAAGGTAAGATTATATTTTTTAAATCTAAATATCTCTTACATACAGTGGAATAAAAAGGGAACCTACAGTGTTCAGACACTCAATTTTTCACCTTATCAACTTCACCTTTACACTTTAAAAGTAGAGTAAATGTCCATTACATTATATTTACCGTTTCCATTACATTACGTTTAACCATTTTAAAAACATAGTACGATAAAACTAAACAGCCATCGCTAGGCATAAAATTCAATTTCATATAGCTATCTGCGAAAGTAAAAGAAATAAAATCCAGTTCCATTGGAAGTTCGATAGCAGGAGTTCGAAACATCGACGTGTCGCAAACTACAGGGTGCCCGTTTGTTTGGTTTAGGTTTGGGTGTGCTGTGACGTAATCCTGACGAAAATTTTAAATCTGTATATAAAAAAAAAAAAAAAATCAGCTTCACGCTGTGTCCCGCACACCGCAGGGAACCTAGTGTTTTTAGACACTCCGTTCCCCACTTTCTGCCGAATTCTGGAG
>DWAN01005836.1:0-10932 GCA_018230445.1 Heliconius hewitsoni | reverse complement strand
TAAGGATATTATAATCCACCCCTGATTTGCTTCGAGTCCCAAAGATATAAAATGTCAGATTAAACACTCAACGTGGTTTGACGAAAGCAATTTATTGTGCATACATTGGTGATTTTACGACTTCACCCCTTTACGTGTGAAGGTCGTGACGTATTTTACACAATGCAATAGGGTGATGTAATTATGTTATATATAGTATAGATATAGTTTCGTTTTGGCCATTGTGGCTCAGTGGAACAGCGTCTGGTTCGATGCCCACTCGGTGCAATGAAGTATTTTCATTTCCTCGCTTAGTAAGTTCCTGTCCTCCCCAGATTATGTATGTAGAGGTTGATGTCAGTGGACGAGGCGAAAGAGGTATGAGACCGCAGCGTTTGACTCTCCTTTCTCTCTGGCTATCCCGCTATGGAAACAACGTGAAACTAAGTTAAGTTCTTAAGTTGACAAATACATCATTTTTATAATACGCTAAATATGCTTCAAAAAAACTTCAAAATTCACAAACATTTTGATAAACAAGACAACAAAACAACATTTGTATCTATAAATGCATCTAATAAAAACATCAAAATGAAAAAGTTTTTTATTTTAATATATTGCCATCTAGTATTTATAAATTAGTGTTATATTCAGAGTCCAGGGGTCGCTCCTTCTATTTTACGTTAGATAATAAGTAACGCTTCAACTGTGGGATGCCATCTGTAGGAGTTTTCAAGAAATTCCATGTTACTACTGGTACTAGAATTCCATGGTACTAGAATTCAACAAAGATGGCATTCATGTTTATATTTGTTTTTCTTTGTACTTAGAAATTATTATAGAAATTCAGAATGCATATAGATGGAATTATTATTATAATCGATCAAAGCCAGTTTTTTTAATTTTTAATAAGTCGATTTAATGAAATTATATAAGAAAGAAAAAGGTTTAAATGATTTTCTCTTTGAAATACCTATAAATTTTCACATTTCGGATTTCTTTTTTTATTTGCATTATAAGTTTTAATATAACATTCTCAAGCAATTTCGTGCCTTCAAGCAAGAGCGATGCGTAAATGGTTGTATTCTTTTACTGTTTTGGAATAGAAGATTAATTTTTCTGTGCTCCAAGGAACCGTAAACATTGGATATTTGATATCAGTTTCAGCTTCATAACTCCACGCGATCTTGAGATCCATAATTTTGTCAGACGTTCAACAATACGATCCTATAAGGATTCCGTTTTTTCCTTTTGAAGTATGGAACCCAAAAAGAAACATTGTGGAACGAATTTATTTAGTAATTCGTTCAATTTAAAAAAAAATCTTATTATATTATAGGAGTATATTATTTGCAATGTGTTATTGTGTGCTAAATTAGTATTTGGCAGCTTGCCATATCACTGTGTTGTCCCATAGAACGTGCTCCACTGACTGAAGTACGTAGACGACGTAACTTTAATTGTGCATATTAAATATCTTATTGAAAACTAACTACCAATATATTTATCTATTATATTATTTTAGTAATCAGTATTAATTATATAGGTACATATATTTCGTTATATAAATTACATTAATATTTTTATATAAATAATTAAAAATGTACAAAACCTGCAAAACTTGTGACTGTAGAATCGACTGGTTGTGCGTTCGATCCCCACTCAAGGAAATCAAATATTTATTTAAATTTATATTTTCATTTCTCCGCTCTGTTGTCGAGGCAAAGCACGGCGTCGGGTTCTGCCACTCAAAACGCAATGCCTCATGAATTCGGCGGAAAGTAGGGAACGGAGTGTCTCGACACTAGGTTCCCTCTGCCTACCCTCCTTTGTGCGGAATACAGCGTGAATCTGATTCGACTTGACTTGACTTAACAAAAAATGAAGAATATTATATATCAATTTATTTAAAAATCGGACAAACACGAGTCGGGCTCGCCCACCGAGGATTCTGTACAAAAATTGGAGGTCCCAAGCTTTTTCTGGAATTCAAGCTTAGCTTAGCCAGAGCCCTTTCATCTGATAGATCGCTTGAACTAGCGGCTTTAATATCAATTTTGCCCCCTTTTAAATATATATATACATTTTTAATTTAACCACAAACAAATAGCACCATAACTACCTGTACCGGTACAGCCTATCGTTTTTCTGCCTGCCAAATTTTATAATACTAGGTCACCCAGAAGCACCCTATTGATTTTGATTGACCATTTATACTTTCGAAATACGCGTTTTTTCTGATATTTTCAGGGAAACATGGGGTCGTAGATCAGAGAATATGGTTTGAATTTCAACTCTTATAAAATCTATGTAGAAGTGTGAAGCTGCTCTTTTTATAACATAAATGGTTTCAGTGGAGATTTTCTTGCTGAAGTTAACGAAGTTGTTTTACTTTACAATATAAAAATTGTTTTCTTTCCTACATGCAGTAATGAAATTAGAAAGCAATCTACAGTATGCGACAGTCAAGGAATGAAGTTATTAAAAGTTGCCTTCAAAACGAAACGCCTGAAATCCTGGTTTTCTAATGAACTTATATTTTTTAAGTTTTATATACATTATATAAAAATGAAATCAGCTTCGCGCTGTATCTCGAAGACAGCAAGGTAGGCAGAGGGAATCTAGTGGTAAGACACTCCGTTCCCCACTTTCTGCCGGTTCGATCCTCGAGTGGGGACTCGTGGAAGTGAAATATTTATTTACATTTATATATTTTTATTTCTTCGCTATAGTGTCGAGGCAAAGCGCGGCGTTGAGTACCGCCACTAACACGCAATGTATTAACTCTATGTGTCCTCTGCCTACCCTGCTGTGTGCGGTATCCCGCACAGCGTGAAACTGAATTTCACATTTTATAGAATCAAAACTGAAACTGTTAGTAATAACGACCACCGGGTGTGGTGGGCGTAGGAATAGGGCAAGTCGGGTGTGCCATGCCGTGCCAGAACACTCTTGTGGCCATAAGCCCACAATATTTTAAGTATAGGCCACTTGTGACGCAGCAATACAAACGTGCGACTGGAAACGCGACAGATCGTCGGTTCGATTACCACTCTAGAAAATGAAATATTTAATCAAGAGTTCCAGCGCCAAGTGGGTCATGTTCCATTTGGCGAGTCTTAATGGGAATAAAGTGGCTTAACACTAGGTTCTCAGGTTTACCTGCCTACCGCCTTGAAGCTGAAATAAAAATAAATAACAATGATTATCTCTGAAATGTTTCGAACCTCCAGTCCTACGTCCTAACTTCGCAACAATTGTGTTAATTAATTCATGTTTTTATTTGAATTTCAAATATCCACAGTTTAATAAACCAATTAAACGAAAAGGGAAAACGAGTCAGGGAACAGTCTCAGAATAGAAGTAAGTAGCGATTAAGGAAAGATTGATGGAGTCGTAATTAACAGTACCTTAAGTAAAATATTCCTAGGAAAGGATCTCTTCTTAGCAAGTGTGAATGTAAAATAATTTTTATTTCTTAACTTAGAACTAAGTTATATAAATAAATTCTTTGAAGGACAAATAATTATGTTTATATTTTATTTGTTCCAATAAAAATACCGTAATAGAGGCTGTCAGGCAGGTTGTGGGATGGATTCCCACTCGCTCTGGTTGTGAGGCAAAGAGCAGCGTTGAGTTCCGCCGCTCAACAGCTATACCTCCTAAATTTGGCCAAAAATGGGGAACGGAAACGTATGAATAAAGTAATTAATTCGCAATTTTTGGGAACTGACTTTACTGCTTTGCGTTTTCAGTCAGAAGCCGTTCTGCTGCGCCACTGTAGCGTCAACATAATTTTAAAATCTCATAAAAATTAGAGCTAACCATAAAAAAGAAATATTAACTAACATTTTCCACGTTTCGAATAGTAAAAAGCCATTTTCACTATAATGAAAACATTCATCTCTGTGGAAGTGGACGCAGCACCGTGATTTAACTACAATACCCGCTCGCAGGAATTTAATTTTAAAACGGATCATACTGAACGAACGAAATTCATTTAGATTCAAGTTATTATTAAACATTCTTCTTTTGTTTGCTTAAATTTTCTAGATATCTTACTATGAAATTGTAAAATTTCTGTGTGGTAAAAGCGGCCCGCTCGCGGCTTCATCCACATACCACCTGTAATACTTACGTAATGTTATATAGTCTATAGCAATCCTGAAGAAATAAAGTAAATCAAACCAGTAAATCCAGTAAATCTTAGCGTTCAAACAAACAAACAAAATTCCTCTTTGTTATATTAGTATAAATTAAATATTATTTTGTTTAAATATAGTCTACGGCTATTCAATTTATGAACCTAGTGTTAAAACACTCCGTTCCAATTAAACCACTACCGTTCCCCACTTCCCGCTAAGTTCTGAAATTTCGTATTGAGTAGCGGAACTGAGGCTATATTACATCACATTAATCATTTCACTTTCCTTGCTGAAAATGTCATGTATTATAAGCTACTCTTTTATTTGACCGCACGGTCGAGGCTGTAAGTAAAATAAACACAGAATAAATCAGCTTCACGCTGCATCCCGCAAACAGCAGGTTAGGAAGCCAATGTTACAACACTCCGTTTCCCACTTTCTACTGAATTTTTGGAAACATTACGTGATTAGTGTTGGAACTCAACGATGTGTCTTTTGCGTTGATACAAGAACGAAGAAATGCAAATATTATTAAACAATCATTCATTCTCTCGAATGGAGATGGAACCCATAACCATCGAGTTATAATCACATCCTTGTGCCTCTGCGCCACGATGGTAAAATCTAGTATTACATATTACTCAGTTTAGAACATTTTTAATCAACATTTTGATAGAAACTTAAGAAGTATTAGAAATTTAAGTGTAGCATTTTCATTACAGTATATACCAGATAAAAACATCAGTGAACTTTTAGAATTCATTTTACAAAAGCTACCCATGGATGAGAAGCGAAAAAAAATATTATATACTATAATTTATTCTGAAAGTTTGTACGCGTAAAATAAAAGCTAATGAAAACTTTTAAGGGTCCTTGTTCGGATGTCGTATTTAGATTTTACTTATTGACATTTTACTTTTTTGTTTCATTTTAACAGGCATCTTCAAGACCTACACTTGGGTCGAAACTGAGTCACGAGGTCGGGTCCCGAGTTCTAGGCGCTGACATGAGTGAATCTATGAAATTTCATCTGTCTATCTAAACTTAATGGTCTGGGGCTTAATTTTCATTAAGAATAGTATTTATTTGTTTAGATTTCCTTTAATGAACACAATTTATAGAAAATTAACACAAAAAGTTAATTTAACTAACATTTTCTCGAATGGGGAACGAACCGATAACCATACCGCTTACAGTCATATACTTTCACACTCTGCCCCAATGGTTTAAAATAGAACGCACATTCAGTATCTAAAGCTGTGACGGGAATTATCACAAAATTGGACCATGCGGTTGGCCCCTATTAGTATGCAAACCTAAATACGGGAACAATATGCGCCGAACTTCCAAAAGCTGTACATTCACAAAATAGATTTAGTTTTATTTTTACTCGACTACGACGATGTTAGTTTACTCTGTATATTGTGGATAGAATAGCAATGTGTTTAGTTGATATATGTTGGATGATTTTAATGTATAATATTTTCTATAGTCTAGCCAAAATGCAGTATTGAGTGAAACGTGAAAAATGTGACATCATGAGCGTGACGCAATATCTCGTAAGTAAGTGAACAGAAGTTTCTAGCGAAGTATATAAATATGTAATAAGACTAAAAATTTGTTAATAAGTATTTAGAACTAAACAATATATAATGTCTATCAAATGGGTGGTTAGTAAAAAAAACAACTATTTATAGCTATCTAAGTCTGTCCCGTAGAAAAGTAAGTGAAATTAAATAAAATAATTTTATATCCATATATTCAGAATGTTTAAAATTAATTATATAATTTTACACAATAAAAAAACCGATTTGAATCACATAATCAGAACTTAATTAAATTCTGATAAAACTACCCTTAAAATGTATCCTTTCCATTCAAAAAACGACCATTCAAATCGGTTGGCGTAATATTGAGTTATTCGTCCAATTGTCGCGCACATACATGATGTATATATTATGATGAATTTAATACTTATGTGAATTTCTCATGGATACCACTGTCAGAAATGGACCAATCAAAAATGATCCACTTGGGAAACACCAAGTCTCAAATAAAAAAAGAATCATCAAAATCGATTCACCCAGTCAAGCCAAGTTCGGAGGCAGAAACATAATAAATACAGTTAGCAAACATAATAACAATTGATAACTTCTTATTTTACAGAAGTCGATTAAAAATTAAAAATAATAATAAAAATTAAATTAGCTTCTCAATAAATTGACAAAAAGGAAGTTAAATTCACATGGCTAAAATAGAGTTATTCAACGCATGAGCCTGCTGTGAACTCAACATATGGCTCGATACACATTCTCGACATTAAGCGCATTAAGCGGTACAAAGCTAACGTGTTATTCGGCTATTTCATTTCATATTAGTATATTCTATAGAGTATAGATGTTTATGCCAGTTGCGGAACTTTTCTATATTAATATTTCAAAAATCGTTTCCTCAATACAACGTGATATTGGTTAGAGCTCAACGTTCGGAACGCCATAATCAAAGAACAGAACTGTATCAAAAAACTGGACATCTAAGTTACGGTTATTTCATTTCCTAAAAATAAGTAATAATTAAATGTTTGGCAGAGTCTGAATTAGTTATTTTATTTTTTAGTTCTTATAAAGATAATCTAGTTTTTATAAAGATAATGCGGCGGCGGCACCCACGACGGGGTGGAGTTACACCACTCAAAGCGATTTTTAGGTAAAATGGGGAATGGGGAATTTAGGGGAAAATGGGGAACTGAGTGTCTAAGCACTACATCTCCTTTGCCTATTCTGCGATGCAAGAAAACGTACACAACGATAAATCATCATTGGTGGATTTCCATTGTTCTTTCTAACAATAGTATAATAATGCCGTAGTTCGATAAGAAAGTACCTAAAGCCTAATTATAGCTTCTATTTTTATCAATTTTCAACAACGTATCCGAGGTCAATACGTCAGGCTTAATTAAACTAGAGAGCTTGAACAGTTTAGAGGCCAGTCGTGGCGCAGGGGCACAAAATGTGACTTTTTTTTACATTTATATTTCCATGTCTTCGCTCTAGTGTAGTGGCAAAGTGCGGCGTTGAGTTACACCACTCAACAAGGTCCTCTCCCTAGTTTTCCAGGGGTGGGTTAGGTAGACCAGAAGATCACCGGTTGAGCGACCATGGCGGAAGCCATATATTAAAATCGCTAAGTATAAGCGGAGGAGATTTGTAAAGTATATCGTCGATAAAAAACCAGGTGAGACACTCGGTTGCTCACTTAACACCGCATTCTTAAAGTTTTGCATGTTCGGGTGAATACCATTGCGCCACGAGGGCCCTACGTATATTATATATTAAAATAATAAAATAATAATAATATTGCATTAATATTAAGAAAAAATTGAAGCCGACATGGCGCAGGTGCACAAGGGTGTATCTGTAATGTGACGATAGTGGGTTCGATCCCCACTTGAAACTAGAGAATGAATTATTAATGACATTACCAAATTATTATTAACATTTTGGCGAAAAGTGTGGAACGAAGTGTTTTAACACTAGGTTCCCTCTACTTACCCTACTGTATGCGGCATGGAGCGTGATGCTGATTTAGTTATTGTTTAAATAACAAAATAAAACGGCTACAGTATATATATTTGTTTTTATAAGGAACTATTGTAAGTTATTTCTTCTATAAAACGACAGCACAAAAGAGAATATTTCTATGTAATTTGGCCGCGAGCGAAATTGCTTCATTAGAGTGACTCGTTCTTGGCCATTAATGGTTATTGCGTTGGTTCTTGAATTTTTATAAGGAAATTTTACAGAATTGTGAATGTATAATGTATACAATGTCGATGCTTTCAAGTATTTAAGAAATGTATATTTTGTAACGAGGCCGTGGCGCATTGGCAAAGTGTGACCGTAAAAGCGACTGGTTCTGGGTTCTATCGCCAATATATAAAAAAAAATGTGTTGTTTCCAGTAGCGAAAATAAGAATAATTATTTATTCGAGTTGGAATTGAATCAACAACCATCACGTTCACAATTATTTTCATATACAAGTGATATAATAAGAATCCGCCAAAAGTAACAAAGTAATTACTGTTATAGAAGCGGTTTTTTGTAACCATTAATCTTAGTATACCTAAGAAATTGTTAATTATCCAGCTTTGGAGAAACTGCGCGTCATGTGGGATTATTCTGCGCCAACATATTATGTATGATTGTGTATGTGTTCCATTTATTGTTGGTTTTCTCTTACAATGGCTTAGAGATGCTGGATGGGTATTATAATTATTAATAATTAAAAAACTAAATCAAAATGAGTTTCACGTTGTATCCCGCACACATCAGGTTAGGTAGAGGGAACCTAATGTTAAGACACTTCGTTCCCCACTTTCTGCCAAATTCTTGAGGCTTGCTGAGTGGCGGAACTCAACGCCGCGCTTTGCCTCGAACCAGAGCATTTCATTTCTTCAATAAAAATATAATTTTAAATAAATATTTAACTTCCTCGAGTGGGGATCGAACCCACAACCAGTCGCGTCTACAGTTACATTTTGTGCCTCCGCGCCACGACCTCCTCCTCCTTAATAATTATTATATAAATAATTTCAAAAAACAAAATCTCTTAGTTACTGTATTTGTATGTTAAAATATATAATATTTTTCCCTAGTCTAGAATTATCATCTGTTCATTTCTAAGAAAGAAACTACTGGGAGCTCCTCACCCTGTAATATAATTTCCTAGGCACACACACGAATGATTCCGTATAAATCCATAGAGTTCTTAATTTTTTTTTATCTAATGTATATGTCATTGAAAAAATATATATTAAAAAATCTCAATTAGTAAGTTAGGCAAAGGGAACCTGGTGTCAAGTTAATTAATTATTACTTTTCTTTTGTTGATAATTATTTTAATTAAATTACGATATTCAATTACGTTGCAAATAGTAAAACTATCTTAAAAAATATATAAATAAGTTCCTCTTCATAAATCACTATATCATACGGACTCAAGTATTGGGCTTCTCGAGATATGCATTTCGGTACTCCAGTGATACGAGTACTTCTAAGTTATAGAACCTATTTTCAATTCCAGCATCGAGGTTATTTCTATCGCATATAAATTGATCTAAGAATGAAGAAGAAATTTTAAGTAGTAATTTTTTTTGAATATACATTTTTTTTATTTTTACCAAAATCCATAATAGCTCTTACGCTTTTTACAACTTTTTTATATTGTTAGCATCTCTGTAGCGATATTTTGACAAATTTCCTCTACCCAAAGATAATTACAAAGAATTACCATTTGACGAGAGAGAATGCTTTTTATTAAATATATTTATATATTTTGAGATGTTATTCAACACTTCGGAAAGGAAAATACTTTTTAGAAAATTTGTAGCGTAGTTTGATGAGAACGTATGGCTTAGTGATCAGAACGCTTGGACGGTTTTCAAGAGGCGCGGATCCAAATCAAGATTTTATATATTTTTTAAAAACTTAACTTCACTACTCAGTAAACTCTTATTAAGGAAAAATACTTTCATGATCTTTATAAAGTTCGTCATCATATTCAAATATCATCCAATTTAACAACATCACACACAAATGTAACAAAATATAAAATATTACAACACTACGTATAGTTATTTAAAAATAACAAGTATGATAACAAATACGCAAATTAATAAAGCAAAAGCTTTGGTGTCTTTTGGATCAGCATTGCTATTTAAAACTAGATTTTAATTTTCTTAGTTCAACTTTTCTAGATTTTACTTTTCATAGTTCAAACGCGCATAATATGGCGTTTCTTGTATATTTTATATCAATGTTAGATATAAAAATTGTCTGTACGTGATTTGCCCGTTTATCACCAGATTATTGACGAAACCCCTATGGTCTTATGGTAATTTTATTAAACCGCACTCGTAGCGAATGGTCACGATATGGCTCTAATAAATATCAGAGTAATATGACCAAAGGTGACGCTGATATGACGCCGCTGGATAATTTATTTATTATATTAATTGAGTCTGCCTTGACCCAGTGACACAAGGGTGTAAATGTAGATGCGATCGTGAGTTTGGGTTCCATGAAAGTAACGAATGAAGTATTAGATATTTTCTTTGCGCTCAACACGCAATGCCTTAAGAATTCGGGAGAAAGTGGGGAACCGAAAGGTTTTAATGGGAACGTAGTGTCTTAACACTAGGTTCCCATGTTTCATCTGCCTACTCTGCTAGGGTACATAGCTTTTAAAAAAACCAATTAAGTCTACAATAAATTAATTTATAGTTTCTCTAGAAAAATGTTGTAAGGTTTAATACGTTAATTTCAGAAACCATTAAATAATTATTTTTTCGTTGTTCTAACTATCGATGAACTCTAACGGCCGCCTTACTACCTTATTTAGAATATTTATTGTGTCATACACAATTTTTTGTTCTTTCCATTTGATCACAAGTGTTATCCTCCATTTTAACTAGTTTAATGTATATTTAAAAAAACATTTTTATTAGTAGACTAAGCCGACCTAAATCCCGTTTTTTCTTATTTCCTTAAGAATCCTTTCTAAGTGCTCCTCCCTTACTCCTCTGAACCTACCTTAGATGTATCAAAAATGTTAAGCCTTAAATTAATCAAGTCAGGTACAATCTAACTGTATCAATGTAAGTGTAAACGCGACAGGTTGTGGGTTCAATCCCCACACGAGGAAATTAAACATGTAATATTTTCATTTCTTATATTCCATTTGCAATTAATCTAAATAAATGAAAATTCGCCCAAAACATAATTATTACTTAACCTACAGTCCAGTAAA
>DWAN01005835.1:0-10932 GCA_018230445.1 Heliconius hewitsoni | reverse complement strand
GGCGACGTGACTCTACCACACGTACTTTAGTCGCTTCTTACGACACCACCAGTACTAGGATGAACCTATTCTAGGCCGGAATCACACGGCAAAACATACACACGGCTCTGGACTGCTATAACAGATAAAATCAGTACCATCTTTGAGAGAGTGGAGCAAGAGCGACATATTAGTCGCTACGACATTGGTGAAGAACTGGATGTTGATTATAAAACAGTTTTACGTAATTTACGAAATTCTAGGTACAAGAAAAAACTTGACACTTGGGTACTACATGATCTCACAGAGAGAAACGTAATGCAACGTGTTTTCATTTGCGATTCTTTGTTGAAACTAATGAAATAATTCCGAACCGTTTTTTAAACAGGTTACGGGCGATGAAAAATGAATGATTTACGATAAGAATGTGCGAAAAAGATCATGGTCAAAGCATGGACAAGCCCCACAGACCGTGACAAAGCCAGGGTTGACTCGAAACAAAGTGATGCAATGTGTATGGTGGAATTCGAAAGGAATCGTCCACTATGAGCTTTTGCCACAGGGTAAAACTTATGAATCCGACTATTACTGTCAGCAACTGATGAGATTAAAAAAAGTTATTGAGAGAAACCGGCCGGAGATGGTGAATGAAAAGGGTGTTCCACCATGACAACACCAGACCGTACATATCTATAGCCACGCAGCAAAAATTGAGAGAGCTTGGCTGGGATGTATTGATACATCCTCCCTGACTAAATAAAAAATTAAACCTAAAAATATATGTATGAACAATATGAAAATACTTTTCCCCGACCTTATATTTTCTTTCATTTGGTATGGACCAGTAATAAAATTCAGCGACAATTGTTGAAGATAAGTTACTTTTAATTAGATAACATTTCCTAGTAACTACAATTAACAGATGCCGTAAAACCTTATAACATTGCCGAAAAATACTAATAATCTTAAAAATTATAGATATAACAATAAAAGTTAAGAAAAGAACTTCATAATAGGTACTAAATCCTTCTGTGCCATAATAAATACGGGAAATGAGGAAACATACCTTGTTATCTCGATTTTAAAAACGTTTCGACTTGAAAGATATCTTCACACACCCCCCTAATTATATATGTTGTTGTACATTCATATCTACAAACCAAGTTAAAATAATTGTTATGAATTTAAACCTTTATTTCCATCGCGTTTTTTTCATCTGCCGCTATTAAACTCTGCCCTGGTGATGAAATGGTAACAAGATTTAGTGATATCTATTGAAGGTGAGAGACATTTTATTTTAGGCAGTACCTTCATTAGATGTCATAAAATCTATATTTCAATGCCATAAATGTTTGTCCTGATGAAAAAATAAGGATTAAGTTGAAAATAAAATAGAAAAGAAAGCTTCTCTACACTACTATGTACACGAGATGTCTCATCAATAATCTCTGAAATCAACTAAAAGATTTACAGATTTTATAGTTACCAAATCCTTTAGGTATTTTTAGCGCTTCCCAACCTTATAATTGATAATATAATTTTTAAGTTCTGCATCATATGGAGTTTTTGAAATAGCTATAATAAGATTTAGTGACAATTGTTGAAGGTGAGAATCTTTTGAATTAGGCAATGCTACCTTGAACAGTTGTGAAAAAATCTATATTAAATTACAAAATATGTTGAAATGGAAAGCTATACACTTTAACTCTTATTCAGTAACGATTATGTAAATGTAATTAATCATTTTAGTGACATCTAAATCTAATTTTTTCAAATAAAGCAGCTCTTTAAATTAAATTATGACATAATTAAAATATAACAGGTATATTAAAAATTCAATAATTCTTCTTTTCGCATCTTGTTGAATTTTAATAGAAGAATTAGTGACAAGTGTTGTAGGCGAGCGTTGCTTAAATTAGACAATGCTGCCTTGAACAGTTGTCATAAAATCTTAAATATATTGTTGAAAAATTTCGGTCCTGAAAAAAAAAAACTTGGATTAGGTTAAAAATAAAGGTTAGAAAAAAGTTTCTCTCATCCTCGTATTATAAGTATTTTTTCCAAGTCTTATGATTAGATATTTTTTAGCGCTTCACACGCCAATTTTTTTAAATATATGAGATTATATAACATTATGTTATTTTTAATTTCAGCATCTTTTCGAATTTGATCCATTTGTGATGCAATTGTAAAAAGATTTAGTGACAATTGTTGCAGGCACATGACGTTCAGAGTTAGGCAATGCTACCTTGGACAATTGTCATAAAACCTAAATTACATTATTGAAAAATGCTGGTCCTGATGAGAAGCTGAGAAGATCTAAATAATAAAAAGTTGAAAAAAATAGTTCCTCTATTTTTCATTAATGTGCGTGGGAATCAACAAGATAATATATAGATTTTATGGATTTGTAAAAATATCTTAAAGTTATGTTTTTGCGCTTCCCGCGCCACGTATTGTTAAATAAATAATATGAAGATGAATTTCCTGATCTCAATCAGTAAAGTGCCTCATTTTTTTTTACTTCGACGAGACATAATCGAGGCGTTGAGTAGTGGAACGAATGTCACGCTTTGCCTCGTAAATAGCAAAGAAATGAAAATATTAAATCATTTATTTCCGCCAGGGGGAATCGAACCCGCAACCTTCGCGCTTACAGTCGCACGCTTATGCCCCAGCGCCACGACGGCCCCAAATTATTATGAAGTTATATGAATTAAAATATTATATTATATATATTCTACAATTCTTATTTTTGCGTTTTGTTGAATTGGTATTATTAGTGATGTTACTGTAATAAGATTATGTGACATTTGTTAAAGGCGAGAGACGTTTGAATTAGGCAATACAACCTAGAACAGTTGTCAGAAAACCTAAATTACATTGCTGTTATCTGTTGATCCTGTTGAAAAATTTTGAATGATAGTTAAAAAATATCACTAAATAATGCACTTAAATTATAAAGTATAAGTATAGTTTCTAAAAAAATAATATGATTGATTTTCTCAGATAATAATGTTATCGCTTGCAAAACAGTATTAAAATTTTGTGGCAATTGTGAGAGGTCACTTACTTTAATAATTAGGTGACCTTTAACATTTGCCACAAAACATTAATACATTGCTGAAAACGGTGATCCTATGGAAAAATATTATAGATTTATAAATACAATTTGACAAAAATATATCTGTTATAAAAATCATAAGAAATTTAATAATATACAACGATGCAAAAAAAACCACAAAATGAGTAGTTGAATAATTTAAACTTAAACTTAACTTGTAATATTATTATATCACAAGTTATGTTTAAGTTAAAATTATTCAACAATTTTGTAATAAGATTTCGGTTATGTGTTGTATCCTATTTTTGCTGAAATTGTAAACAGATTTCGTGGGATCATTTAAGGATCTGTCTTTATAAATTAGGCTACCTTGACTGTTCCCATAAAATCTTAATTACATGGCTTTTAAATAGTGATCCTGTTGAAATGTAATAAAGCATTAACTATTAATTTAGACCGAAGTGACTTAATATTAGGTTCTCTTTCTCTCCTGCAATATGTAGGAGATATTGTAGAAACACAGTAATAAATCACTAACGAGATTTGATAGTATTCGAACAACTAAATCTATCTTGGAATATATTATCTTAATATTATGTCTTAGTAGATTTTTTTGATTTCTTTCTAGAAGTGCCGCAGATTGTCGTACATCCCCAATAATTTTCCTCACTTTAAGTATAGCAATTAAAGCTAACATTACTAAAGTGACGAAAAATATGGGAATGCCGATAACATTAATCACAATTATAAATTTTGATAGTATTCGAACTAAAAATCCATGTTGGAAAATTTTATTTTATTTTCTATTAGATTTTTTTCAATTCTTTCAAGCCTGTTTCGTTGTTCCGCAGCGTATCGCTCACCCCCAATACTTTCCCTCATCTTTACTGTAGTTACTAAAACTAGTAGTACTAAAATGAGGGAAAATATGGAAATGACAATAACATTAAACACAATTATACATTTTGATAGTAATTGAATTACAAAATCCATCTTAGAAGATTGCATAGATGAAGAATTAATATTATTTCCTAATAGAAACTTATTAATTTGTTTCAAGTCAGTTCCGTAGTTCCGCAACCGGTCGTACATTCCCGACAATTGCCCTCACCAAAAATACAGTTATTGAAGTTAATAATAGTACTAAAATGACGAAAAATAAGGGAATGCGGTTAACATAAAATAGAATTATACGAATTATGGACTATAACAATATTCATTCTTATAATAGTAAGTTACTTATAAATTGTACACAAACCGATACAAAATGTCGTTATATGATTATATAAACAATATACTGCTAGGAATGGCAGATAGTACAATGAATAAGATGAATTGATAATCAAAATAGATAAATCTTTTGATCTTCCGATCGTAATAAATAAATGATATTTCTCACAATAATAGTTTTCTTAAATACGACGATGAGCCTCACAAAGATAACTTAAAAAAAAGCAATCTGTTTTATTTCGTATCTTTATAAACTTGACGTCACGACTCTTTACTTATTTAACTTAACTTTAATTATTTCGAGACAAGAAGAACTGCTACTATTTCGCATCGAATGCATTATTTTTCATTTAATTATTTTGTTGCCTTAGCGTGACTCACTGTTACATTAAAATGTACACAATTACATACACTTTTTACTATTTTACAGCAATTACTATGGTGGGTATTAGATATCCAACTTTTATTGTCCTTGTATTATGTTAAATCAGTCATTAAAACTATACAACGACAACAAATATAGAAATGCCTATTATACGTAGGTACAAGTATTTTACCAAAAACAAACAGCTTCTTGTTTCGTTTCGTATTATGAAACAAAGCCGTGACTGTAAAATGTACGAGTGGCAAGCTATTGGCAGAACTGACACCCAAATCACAGCCCCGACTATATTCCAAGGGTACTTCTTGATAATTTTAGATGATGAATCGTACTTCTTCGGATGTTTTATTATGGAAGTATTTACAATGGCATGTACACAAAAATTAATGTATATTCCAAAGTAATAGTTCCAATTTCACTTTTCTTTCCTGAAAATTGTATTTAATTTTTTAATTTATTTAATTTTATTTAATAAAAAATTATTGGTTTCTTGATTTGGTCGGATATGTGATGTTTTTAAATGATAGGTAAGATTGCAATATTTTGTCCGAGAATAAAACTATACAAACTTAAATATAACAATTAATTATTTAACATTAAATTAAACATTATCATAAAGTCTCATTATAATTGGCAATATAATGTTTACAACCACTACGTTGTTGATCGACCACAGTAATTCATCAACAAGTATATATGAACAATACATATATAGCATTACTGCAGTTTACATTTATGTTAAGTGTATGTTCTTGCTGTGCTGGCTCTTGCTGAAAGTTAGAAACCTCATAAGTTTCTGTCGCTTTCATAGATAGTATTTAAAAACACCATAAATTAAAAGTGACGGAAAATATGGGATTTCCAACAAAATGTTCTTCGAGTCGATCCCGATCTTTTGATGCCTAAAGTTACTGTAAAAAAGAGTCGGGAATATAAATTTAGAACTACACAGTCTTCTTTTTAATATTTATTTTTATGTTGTATTTTGAATATAGCCATTTAAGCAGAGGGATCCTAGTGTTGAGACACTCTTTTCCCAATAAGACACTTTTGTTCTCCACTTTCCGCCATTTTTCCGAAATCTCAAGGCATGGTGTGTTGAGCAGCGGAACTGGTCGCTGTGCACGTTACCAGTGCGATTAATAAAATTAATTAACGTTACTTTTTCTTGATAATAATCAATGAAATCAGCTGAATAAATTTTGATAAAGATTGTAGATACTGACAACTTGCGATATGAATTAACAATTTGGTTGCTTTACACTTTATCTATTTATAGGATAATAAAGAAACGTTTTTTGTCAATATACAAATAAAGCCACTGTCACAAATAACATGTATGATATAGAATAAACAAAAAGCTTTGTAACATAATAAACATAATGGTATGATGATATTTGCGTTCAGGAGATAGCAAATGATGTGGTCGATGAACATGTCTTGTTCAGAATAAGTCAACAAAAAATTAACATCTTCACTTGTGCCCAAAACATGTTCACATCTCCACTTATCATTTTTTTTTAATTTCTGAAAATATTTTATTATAATATTTGCGTATTCCATTCCTTTGTTGTGGAGTAAAGTGCAGACCAATAGGATGGGTCACATAAGTTCTGTAGGGGGTATCACCATTGAACTCTACATAAACATGGAACACCACCTATTAACCTACGTTATCCTAAATTATTAATTATATATATATTAAAAAAATTACAAACAAAAATACAACAAAATGTTTATCTACATATTTATATATAATATACAAAGTCTTATATAATATACGCAACTACACTAAATTAATTAATAATTATTTATTCTAAAATGAATGATGAAACATGATTATATAATATTTTTACAGTTAAATTACAAAATTCCTAATATCTCAGTTAAGCTAAGTCAAGCTTATACCTAGATCTGTACACATACATTTTACAGTATAATACATTTAATAAATTAGTAAGGGTAGTATTCCCACGCCAATCTTTCTTATGTTTTTATTGTATATCTAAGATTTTTATGCTATACATTACTATATATTATTATATTTAATGTTATTACAATAATTACAAATAAATGTGTATTTTATATAATATACTTTTAGCATACAAACAATTTAATTAATATTTACAGCAAAATTTAAAACAATTAATATATAATATAACATCGTTAAAGATAAAAATCATAAAAAAAATAAAGCTGATTATTTACAAATTGTACAAGTACTTACATATATATACATATGGTACCATCATCCTATTTACAAATTTGATACATATATTACATATACTACATAAGGACATTTTTTTTTACATTTAATTTACACGATAACTCCAAGATTACTTAGGTAGGTATTAAAGCTTTAGTTACTTTAATTATTTTTGTTTTATACACTTAGGGCTAGACGTATTGTATATGTAATCAGTTCTATTTTTTTATTTTATTTTCTTTATTGTTTTGTACTTTGTAGTGAAACACACCGTGCTTTGTACGTATTTACACTTGTCTATTATATAAATAAAATGATTAGGCTAGCTTGTTGGGTTCCTTACCAACTTCTTCATTGTAGATAACGAAAGTTGAAAAACTGAAATTACGGCCGTATTTTTGAATGAAATTTACTGGAAATATAATTTTTTTTGTGTATTTTTTGTGACGTAACTGCAAATTATTAATTTTTAAATTTATTGTTTTAGGTTTTGATCGTGTTGGCTTTGAAGCTATGTTTTTTGTTTCAAGAACCTTGAAATTATATTTATTATATAATTAAATTGGTCGTAGCGAGGTGTGAAAATACGAATGGATGGCAAGGTCAGTGAGATAGTACATGTAAGATTATAAGGGTCTCCTTTTTTTCTTTTGAGGTACCGAACCCTAAAAGAGAGAATTTAGCCTCTATTTTAACTAGAAATTTTAAATTGGTTTGAATTGACTAAAGGGAGGAGACTAACATTTACAATATTTTTTTTAATATCTTTATACATAAATACTATACACTTATATACATAGGTACATATTTACACATTTTTTTTTAAGTAATATAAATTGAAATCTGGATGGATCAATTAAATTCATATGAGTTATTAGCCGCCAGAATTTATGCCGTGGTTGCGGAGTTAAGCCTTAGACTTATTTATGCTCAAATGCAGGTGATTTCCACTTCTAGCTATTATTATAGAAAACGCTATTTTTATTAAATGACCAGTAAAAAAGGAGTGTTAAAACAATCGCATAGATTCTCAAAATTTATTTCGAAAGTGAAGAAAAAAATAAAAAAAAACGAATGAAGAGGCTAAATCTAAGGACTACTAAATATCACAAATACAGCTCCGGCGATTCGTATTTACAATACTACCTTAAAATACATCGTGAGAATATAATAGATAACCAACTACTATTATAAACACAGCCCAGTTTTGATAAGATTTTTTTTACTTTATTATTTACATTAATTATGAAATTTGATTGTTCTATCTTTTTAATTTTTAATTACATACTATGTGACTGTGTTATACTCGTTTTTCCTGCATAAATAGTGCACAAATTGTTTTTAATATTTTATTTATACAACGGAATTCAACTACTCGCACATGGCTTATTTGTTTTGTTAAGATATTCGATGTCAAAAGTTCATGGTTGCTTGTGAGGCTTGCAAATATATTGGACATATGGAGAGAGGATATAAACATGTTTTAGGTATCCTACAAATGATCAGCGGTCAACGTATAGGAGCTATAGAAAGTATGGTACTATTAAGAAATGAAACTTGGATGATGTAAGTACTGGGCTATTGAATGAGACTACCGGACGTCCGCCTTTTCAACAGTCTCAAATTGAATAGATGACGGACGGTGGCTCGCCTTCCACTAGGTGTTACCCCACAAAGCAGTTTAATGCTGTGGGTGTAACATGGACGTGGTCGGCTAGGGGTGTCGAGAGGTGTGCACAGGAAGAAGAACAGAAGAAACCATCACGAAAAGCTCGTGAAGGTTTCTCCTGAGTAATTCCACCCCTCAAGCATATAGCTCCACTCTGCCGGCCAATGAAGGCAAGCCAGAAGCAGGGGATAGATTACAATTCCCCTCTGAAGGACTCAGGTCCGTGGGGTCGTCACTCCCCAACAGCTCGCCACAAGCTGCCCTGCGGGCCAATATTTTTGTAATTACTTACTCCACATTTTTATGCTTTTTTTTATATGTTTTAGGTTCATATTTTTAACCTCTTAATGTAATATGCTTTAAGTTTTATCTGTGAATTCATGTGACCAATGACCACTTTACTACTTACTACTATGACTGATTATAAATGATTATCTATCATATTTTTGGATTAGTATATTGTGTTTTTTTTTTGCTTTTTTATCTACTTGATTTGCTTATGCTAAAATTTACTATCCCATATATTATTATATTATTAAATTATTATTTGTAATTGTTTTGTTTAATTTTTATATCTAATTAGTTAGCATATGGTAATTTTTACTAACCTTTATATAATTTTTGTATTCCTAAATTATCTAATTTTGACTCATATGACCATGTTATGTTGGAGTTGTGGCGTGGGGACGCAAAGTGAAAACGCGACTGGTTGTGGGTTCTATCTTCACTCGAGGAGCATTAAATATTTATTTAAATTTATATTTTAGTTTCTTCGCTCTGGTGTCGAGGCAAAGCGTGCCGTAGAGTTCCGCCACTTAATACTAAATGTTTCCAGAATTAGGTGGAAATTGGGGAACTGAGTGTCTTTATATTAGGTTCCCTCTACCCTGCTGTGTGATTTATAATATATTTTGTTTTCTTAATATTTAAGAAAGACTAAATAGTTAAGACTATTCTAAATAGTCTTATGTATAATAATCCATATATTTTGTAACATTTTTTTCTTAATTTTTTTTATTATCTTTAAATTTTTATATTTTTTTGCAACTTTTATTACAAAATCTATTCAATATAAACACATATATTCTTTCTTATAATAAATTTATTATCTATGTTATTTTTTATTTTCTTTTTTATAATTTTTTGTGTATATTTTTGTTGTATTTTTATATATTTTTTACTTATTATATACTTAAATTATCCCAATTTGATATAAATGAGCATGTTATCATGATTTATTGTTTATAATATTTTTTTATAAAGACTACTTAATAGTTATATGCATAATATCATACGTATAATATAATATCAATAATAAGCCATATAACAGTAATTAATAACTAATTTTTATTTTATTTTCTTGTATTTTTTTAGATATTTTTTTTATTTTTTGCAACTTTTATTATAAAATCTACTCAATATTGCACATACATATATGTTTCTTATTATGACTTATAATAAAATATTATTTTTAACTTTTTGCTTACCCTTTGTATTTTTTTTTATTATTAATATTAGCTTAGTTAGCTTACGATTAATTTGACTTACGTATGTTTATTGTTATCTGTAATATTTTTTAAACAGACTATTTAATAGTAATATGCATAATGTTATACGTATAATAAAATCAGCTTCACGCTGTATCCCGCACACAGCAGGGTAGGCAAGGGGAACTTAGCGTTAAGACACTCCGTTCCCCACTTTCTGCCGAAATCTGGAGGCATTGCGTGTTGAGTGGCAGAACTCAACGCCGCGCTTTTTCTCGACACCAGAGCGAAGAAATGGATATATAAATTTAAATGAATATTTCATCTCTTCGAGTGGGGATCGAACCTACAACTAGTCGGTACTGTGACTGTAAGTCACACTGTGTGCCACTGTGCCACGACTGGCCTCATAATGACGTATAATAAGTCATATAATAATTATTAATGACCCTTTTATAATTTAAGTTCTTGTATTTTTTTTTCGTTTTTTATTACAAAATCTACTCAATATTGGCACACACACACATATATCTTATTATAACTCATAATAAATTATTTTTTGTAATTTTTATGTTTATTTTTAGGGTTTTTTTCATATCTTAGAAATATGATAAGAGTTGGCCTATGATAATTTTTACTTTTGTTTTAATATTCTTTTTTGATAAATTTTAAGACTTTTTAGCTTTTGTAATCACTTTCTAGTTTTTTTATCTACTTATAATAAAAATGAGTTTACCTTTTTTATTGTATTTTTTTTGTGATTATAAATAATTTCCTAACATACATTTAGCTCAGTTTTTTTGTGATCTTTTTCGCTTTTTTTTTATGAAAAAGACACGGCAAACGAGCGTTCGGGTCATTTGATGGTAAGTGACTACCGCCGCCCACGGCCCCGTGCAACACCAGAGGAGCTAC
>DWAN01005834.1:0-10933 GCA_018230445.1 Heliconius hewitsoni | reverse complement strand
AGTATTTATCTTTCCTAAGTGTGGATTAACACTTTAAAAATGTTTAAAAAAAAATTTTTTTTCATTTTAAATCAGAAATAAAGAAAAGTTTTATTTTTTATTTTTGTACAAGATAATTTGTATCTAGCGACTATATATTCTGTTTCAATCGATAATAAGGTGTCGATTACTTGGGCCTCTATTGACTGAGGCCCCAGTAATCGAAATGGAGATGGATTTTCTCTATTCTTCAAATATGTTAATTAATTTATTTTATTATCTTGCGTAATTATTGTTTTATGTTTCTTTTATATATTTAGAAAACTACTACGTTAAAGTGACATTACCCAATATAAATATATTTTGGAAACTGTAGGTTTATAAGCTACTGTTTCCAGAGTAGATATAAATTTTATTATTTACTGTGGATAAATTCATATATAAAGGTCATCCAAAATTGCAGATTATGTATACTTTAAGATGTAAAAACACTTCAACTACTAAAATAAATTAAATATTTTCCAACTTGTTTCAGATGGTATCACGGAATCATGTCCGCAAAGGAAGCGGAACACTTGATGAAGGAGAAAGGACGTAATGGATCGTTTCTTGTTCGCGAATCTCAGACGCACCCTGGCGAGTATGTACTTTCGGTGCGCGTGCGCGGTAGAGTTAGCCATATTATGATCAAACGTCAGGTATGTTTGTAAAATAATATAACTTATAAATATAAAAACCTCAAACTTAAGTTGTCTCATGTTTATTTATTTTCTAATTACTGCGTTTTTCACTTGTTTATTAAAGGATAAACTAGGGATTTAATATTTTATTAAAGAAAACTTATGAAAATTAAAAAAAAACTCAAAAACTAAAAACAGTATTTTTTTTTTCGCTCCTAAATATAATTGATAATAGACATAAAATTGTGATCGTTAATACAATTTATTTTTTAATACAAACAAGAATCTTACTTCAAAAAGAAAATGGAAAATATAACCACAATAATGTATAATTGTGAACTTCACGTGGTAAATTTAATTTTTTGTAAAAATCACCCGTTACCTAACTTTGATATCTCTACAAGTTTTTGAGAAAAGAAAGACAGACGGTCAGACGTATAGCAAAGTGATAATGTGTTGTAGGCTGTGTTATTTTCTTTCGAATAATAGTACCCTAGAAATAATAAGTAACTAACAATTGAAAGCGTATTCCTGTTTTAAATATATGTGAAGGAATAGTATAATTATAATTACTTTAGATAATACGTGTGTACATACGATATTGACGAAAACTTTAACTAATCAAAACCGTATTAAAAATAACCATAAGTTTTTTTTACTAAGTTTGAGATTCACAGCTAACTAGATTGTAGTTTAGCGCGTTATATAATGTAAAGCAGAGTTGGTCCCACAAGATTCTCTTTGTGTATTATATACTATTAATGTTTTTAATATTGTATAATATCATTTTTGTTTACTCTATATTGTTTAAAAATTTAACAAAATGAAACGAATAAAAAATCTCTATCCTACACAAAGGTCATTTGAATTAGACGGAAATTGATGTATGCATATTACTTTAACGAAATTATAAATCTTATAACAATAAGAAACAACTAATTACATTTTTCTGATAAATTTAACCCTTATCATTTACTTTGATAAGCTGTAGTGTAATGACTACTGTGCTCGTTGACAAGATTGCTCGCCTCATTTCACAGAACTGCGGCCATTTTAACAACGAAACTATATAATAGTGGGTATTATTTGAACGAGTAGGTAGCCAATTTGAAAACAGTTGTGCCGAGTTTTTTTGTAACGAATGAGCTAGCTACTTATATGTGAAAAGAATAATAAAACTATCATTATAAATAATTATTTTAAACAGCGTGTTTTAAAAGATATGTTCTACAGTATGAATCTTACATAAATATCAATATTTAGTACTTCTTTTGCGGGAATAGAGGTCGTCGACATTGGATTCGAAGTGAATATTGTAATATATATTGCGTGTTCAAGTTATTAACATATTGTTTGCTATATCTTCCATTATCTTTTTATGTTACTACGAAATACGAATATTTCGTTCTGAAAATGAGAAAAAATTATACTTACTTACTACTACTACTACTACTTATTACTACTAAATTATTCATTATCAAGTTCATGTAAAGACGTCCATATCAATACATACTATAATTATGTACAGTGTACCTACATCATAATGAATAAAAAAAACCCATAACTTACTTAACACATCTTATTATACTAACTTTTTGATTAAGTAAATCTACTAGCATCCTTTTTTTAATTTCCCTAGATGGCAGATGATCACGCATGAAATAATAATTAAAAATAAAATGAGGGCAATATAAACATTAGGCAAATCTTTATTATTTTTTTTGGTTTATTATCCTATTTATTTTTCAGTAATAGCCTTTACATTTGGTCAATAGAATTACAAGTGATGAGCCATTTATATTATTTTTGATAAAAAAAATATATTTAACTATAACAATTATTTTGCTGCACTCGCTCACTTTAACATTTTTGCAATTAAGTAATTAGCGTCAAATGATAATCATTGTTTCGTACGTTTAATTAAATATGTGGACAACTGAACTTTCCCTGTAAATTTCTAATAGCCTATGAGATCAGTGGTGGCGCCTGGACACTAAGCGTGACTGTAGACACAACAACTTGTTGGTTCGATCCCCACCTGAGGAAATGAAATATTAAAATATTTTCATTTCTTTGCTTGCTGTTGAGGCAAAGCGCGGTGTTGAGTTCCGCCACTTAACACGCAATTTTAACACTAGGCTCCTTCTGCCTACTCTGATGTGTGCGAGATACAGCTTGTAGCTATATTTTTTCTGTTTTGATAGCTAGTATTATAACACTAGCATACCAATTGCATATTGCATATCCACGACTTCTAAGCTGATTCTGATGCCCTGGTACTTGAATGCAACTTCGTTGCAGACCTTGTGAGAAATCATATAGATTGTTTTTTACCAACAAGTGTTAATTAAGGAAACATCTCTCAAAAAAATTATTTTATCGTAAAATTTTAACATGAACATAATAAAATATTTAAAAAAATGTTTCTGTACGTTGTATTTATAATAATTGACAAAAATATGTATGGAGATGTGTAAACATTCATACAATACGAATTTTTGCTATGTAAGAGGGTATGTAAGTCTGTTTGAACACGCACGTCTTTTGAACCATTGGACAGGTTTACAAAATAACGTTGAGATCGATTTCGCAACTGTTAAATGCAGTCTATTAAATAACTCTATTTTTATTTTATTAATGTATTGTGTATTGACATTATTTACCTAATTTTAGATTCCTTATCTAAAAAAAAATTTAAAAACTTAAAGAAATTACAAGTAGTAAAATCGGTAAAAGTCTTGCGTGCCAAACAATTGTAGAATCCAGATATTTTCTATTAATTCTAGATCTATCTAAAGTCCTTACAGAATGACAGAAAGGCAGACGGTCAGAAAAAAATGTCATTAAGGTTCCTATTATGTCTTAGGTATAATGTAAAGAATTCTAAAAATTAATAAGTGTGGCCTAAAAATATTACTGTGGCATATTTGAATGAAAAATCATTGCAAATATTTTATTTAGCTACGATATGCGAAGGTATATCGTTAGTCATTCCGTGTAGTTGCGTGACTCGTCCCTTTCCTCATACTTACTATAATCATTGATATTCAATATTTTATTATGTATTATTATTGTTATTATTAAATAAATCGAATTATACAAATAGTCTTACCATATATAATTATTAATTTAAATTTCAAATATGCTAATAATTAAAGTAGAAACAATTATATTTATGTACTTATTTACATACATGAATCGAATCTGAAACCTGGCGAACTTACGTATATAAATTGTTAGGGGTTTGATTCCCACTCGAGGAAATAATATTCTGATTTCTTTCGCTATGATGTCGAGGCTGAGCGCGGCATTGAGTCCTGCCACTAAACACGCAACGTCTACAGGATTCCGTGGAAAATGTAGAACAGAATGACTTAACACTAGGTTTCGTTTTCCTACTCTGCTGTGTGCGTTACCACATTACAACAGTAATTAGTGTGAATTGCAGATTGGTGAATACCTGGACGGGGTGGAGCCTATCGATTTAAGCTTTTAAGCTTTCTTTAATATATACGATAAACGATATGTCTTGTCAAACTTAAAACTACATAACCATCTATTTGCTAAATCATAATTTTTAAATGATGATTCGTTACGTTTAATTGAGTATATTTAACAATTTTTAAGCTTTATTCCACACATAAGAAAGAAAGGGTTTGAACCTACGCCTCTTGCAAACTGACCAAATGCTCTAACCAACTAAGTCATACGTTCAACGCTGGCCACCTTTTTTATATGTTTTCTAAAAAGTATTGTTCTTGTAATGTTTTTGTTTACTTCATGCAACTATCACACAGAATAATCGTAACACCTAAAGGGTTTTTTCCATTTTCATATGGGAGTAGTACTATCTAGGAAATGGGAACACCCCTTTTAGGTGTGACAACGAACTACTATATTATCTCCTCTGTATTCATGAATTCCGGGTATAAAAGTGCACTTCGCTGCATCCGACTGCAAATATAAGATGCTACCAACAAAACATTTATTATTGATTGACCAGAACGTTTTGAAATTTTGTAGATTATTAAAGGATACATTAATTAATAATTGATTTCTTATCCTTTCTTGATTTGTGATACATTTTATTCGTACAGAAATAATATACATATAAAATAATAATATAATGATGATAAGAATAGACACTCTGTAATAGAGTGTCTGTCATTCCACACTTCGCAGATGCACTTGAACTTGCACGTCGCCTTCACAAAACCTGTGCATTGCACTTTTAAGTGCAATGGAATATCAAGGTAACAGACCCGTACAGGAGTTGTTCTCATTAAGTTATGCACGAGGCGATGGCAATATTTCTCTATCCTACTTGGTCTGACGCTCCGCCTCAAAAACTGAAACAGGAGACTATCTAGCCAACCTAGCTACCTAAATTGCATTTGAGTATCAGGACCACATAATAACGGAGAAGGTCATATACCCACTAAATATTGGTCGTAGTGGCATCTTAAAATGCAGTTATTTGTATAATATATTATGTACAAGGCGGCCATCAGTTTTTCATCAGAAATAAGGTTCAATGATTTCGATATTGGGTTTAATTGAGGCGTGATTCATATAAGTATACGTGAACGTTGGTCTTAACAGTTCGCACTAATCTTTTTTAGTATAAAAAAACTTTTTATACCTTAAAATTTGATAGAGACAGAGTTCGATTTAGGTTTTGAATTATATATTATGATTATATATAAAGATTACTTGACTAAAATAATCTTAGCCAGGGCAATACTGTTAGCCAGGTTTTTAAGTTTTTGTAAATTGACGTTTCCACACGTCTAAGAAAGAAGCTCATAATAATAATTAACACATAATATATTCATTTGGTACATAATTTTTATTATGTACCAAATTACAAAATCGTCATGACTCGTTGAGAAACCTAAAAATGTTTTTTTTGCTTATCTGTACATATAATAGCAGTATAACTAATTGCTGTTTCTACATAGAAGACATACGAGAATATCTATTATTGGCGCTGAACTGAACTCAAAACAATTATAATATTTTTCTTGTCTTTTAACATTTTCAAAGTGTTATTCCACACTTGAGAAAGAAAAATACTTATTCAGAAAACGTATAAAAATTTGAACTAACAACATAAATAAGTTGTAACACGCGTATAAAGATTTCGACGTAGCTTGGTGAGAACGCTAAGCCATGTTAGTGGTCAGAGAGCCTGGCCGGTTTCCAGGAGGCGCGGGTTCGAGTCTCGCTATGTTTAAATTTTTATACGTTTCCTAAATATATATTTTTTTGTTTGTTTGTCTGTCACGCTATTTTCAGAAACGGCTTACCTAATAGCAATGTAGTTTTCTTTCACTTTTGTATTTTAGAAAACTTTTATTAACATGAAGAGTTTATTTTATTTAAAATTAGTTGGTAAATAAAAAAAGTTGTATTAATATAACGTATTTGGTTCGACATAATTAATACAAAATATATTCAGTTTAGTAAATTAATAATTGTGTACTTTTAAGTGAAGAGTCGCTAATTTCTAATAATTCTAGATTTTAAAACACGGTGTGAATTTGGAGATGTTTTTCGTAAATAAATTTAAATAACTTATGGGTAGCTTCATCTGCATGAACTTCACTGGAGACGTGGAAACGTTAGGTTATTTTTCGCAGTCTATGAATATGATAAAAGATACGCTTTGTTGGGAAAATAGCATCTATGAATGATGAAGTACTCGTAGTTAGTAGTTCTTATAGGAATACTAGCAAAAAATTGGAAATGACATGATAAAAAGGATTGAAACTAAAACCAATGGTACCTGCCCGTCAAAGAAAAAATTAAAACGCCTATAAAAGCCAATTCAAGAATTATTGTATTCGGTACTTAATATTATTATATATTGGGAGTTTATCAATTAAAACAATTGAATATTTTTATGACCATTTCCAATTTATGCAAACCGAACACAGTTTGAAGTATCAAGATTTTTTTTGTTACCTTGAAAAAGTTCTAATTTAGATTATAATAAATCTAATTATAATAAATCTAATAAATTATTAATAATAAATGTAGGCTTACCAGGTGCCTATCTGTTTAAGTTATAAATTTTTAGCTATAATAGCTGTTTAAGCTAAGAAACAAAAATGTTATGTGGAGACACAACAGTCTCCCATATTTAAAAAAAAAACTATTAGAATCACATTATCATAAAAAAGATCCATTTTATTCTACGAACAGATTGCTTCTTCGATTGTAATGATTTTAAACTTCAAAAGTATGGCGCCTAATTAATTGCACGATGATGCATCATTCAAAGTTAAAAGTGCGCAACATCGTCATTTCGTGCAACGTATTTCCACCAGGATGCCATAAACAGTGAGGAGCTGTTCAAAACGGGGCATGCGCAGTAAATCTAGACTTCAAATAGGTCATTAGTGCATTCGGCACAACCTAACTTCAGTTCCGTAGAACCGTAGTGAAGTTAGCTCGCAATGTTGCAAACATTGCATGTTGCACAAAATACCAGGAGATCATATCTACTGAGGAGGCCCCGTGTGACGTGTGATTGGTCAAGCACGTGAATATAGGAAATGCATTGTGCATCGGCGCAAGTGTTGTACTCTCAATCGTTGGTGCTGGTAGTGTACGCCACTAAATAAAGGGCGGGTTGTATTGAGTTTCGTGTTAAGGTAAGCTTGTTGATGTAAATTGGTTAGATATTTGATGTTTTTAGTCAGTTCACTTATAATATTTAGCAAATATAAAGTGTAAATGACACTTTTAGATCACATTTTAGTAGTAACGATTTTCAAATATTGAATATAATCAATTAGAGCAAAATTTAATTTTTGAATATATTAACTTCTATAGTCTTATCTCTGTTAACATATGCAAAAGGCGTAATATAATTATATTTATATAGATTTGTAAATCACTAAAATACATTAGTTAACTGAGCTAGGAGGTTATGTTTACATTTCAACCTATACTAAAAGCATCAGAAAATTTATGTTAATAGGTACTTATACATATTAGCTAGGTAATAGAATAAGTCTTAAATATAGTACCAGTAGTTTATATTTTTTAATGCGAACATTAGAAATTGTTGACGCAAATATAGTAAAATATAATAGCTACGACACTATCTTTATTGTCAATATAACGTTTGTTGACAACAACACTGTAGGTGACTATCTTATTAGAGTGATGCGTGATCCGGTTATTGTAATTATCTTACAATAATTAACTCGCATACAATCAGTAACGTATGTAAAAAAACACAAATGAAAATTATTCAATAGATAACAATGACTATTCTGAGAAAAGTATGAGAACTAAATCTATGTTTATCTATGTTTTTCCTTTTACTTTCTGAATGGAATAAAATGGGAATGTAGCAAAATGCCATCCACTTAAATGTTACTTGTTGTTAATTTATTGTTATTGACTGGTCGTGCTTTGAAAAATGAAGCTTTGCTCATTAAGCTCTCTGCCTGCTCATCAGGGAAGACCACACAAGAATTTAAAGGAGAAAATGGTAGAAAGTTCATAAATTCAATGGCTATATGCGTTCGAACAAGCCACGCAGATTTAACTTCTAGAACTTCTAACCCGTATGAAAGATGACGCTGAAGGAAAGGTGATAGAAAACACTGACGAGCGACATGACGAAAATAAATTTAAATACAGGGAAACCCAGTAACCTCCCGCAACCTAACTTACACACAAAAACTCAAGAAAATCATACGAATATGCAATTATCGCTGAAAAAAAGTGGAGGTAACTCGATTCGACTTTAACAGAAATATAATAGTTTCTGAACATCAACCTATTAATATTAAACTTTTTGCAATAAAAACAAAATAATATTTAATTAAATTATAAATGTTGCCAAAATATAAATAATTAATAAAATAAGCAAACATTTTCCAAACCTAAAAATACAATAAAACAGTACAGGTCCACCTTGTAACAAAGAATCAAAAATAGAATAGAAAAAAATAAGAGAAAATTCCAAACAAATAGGCTTGTTTCTTTTTTATTTAGGAAGGTAGGTTATATTTAACCGATTACCTTAATTTTTTGAACGAAAACCTAATCTATAATTAGTAAGAGGACGGCCGAGTGGTCCTTGCACAAATCCAGAATAAAATGCTTATCACCTAAATATTTGGTTATTTGATTGCCTGAAAAAATATTTACGTTGATATAGATAGATAGATAGATAGATAGGTAGTATAGCGGTAGTGAAGGTTTTTATTTCGTGCAATCGATCATCGTTTCCAAATGACTACTGGATGTCAGGCCTCCCCTGAAAAATGTGCCTAAATTGAAACATATTTAAGAAAATTAGATCTTATTTGAAACACTATAGTCTACGTACCGTATTTGGCATCTTTTAAAAGAAGCATATTCTCGTATTACAAATAATATAACCGTCGTGTCGTCGTATCAGCCTTACAATTAATAATGTAATGCAAATTTATGTTGTTACAATGTATACTGAATGTATCTAAGCCACATGCTATGCGGCAAAATATTGAGAAATAAATATTTTTTTTTCGTAGACGTGCTTCTAACTCTATTAAATGTATAAAAATCATCATACGTTTTATAATTCTAGTATCATTCAGATGCTTAATTTCTCGATTTTTAAATTGTTTGTAGGTTCGATCCTATTCAGCTTAATAAATTAATTTCATTTCCTCTACTAAACAAGACGTTGATTATTGCCACTTACCAAATAAAGTCTCAATTCGGGTAGAAAGTGAGTGGAGAATAGAACCTTGACACCAGCTCCTCACTGCCTACTCTGTTATGTGGGAAAAAGTGTGAAGCTTATAGTGCAAATTAAGAATTAAATAATTGCTTTAATCTATTTATTTCTTTTGCTTCAGGACAATAAGTACAATATTGGCAGTGGCGAACAGTTCGATGATTTGGTAGGCCTCATTGAGCACTTACGTTTATACCCCATGATTGAGAACTCTGGTGACGTCCTAAGACTTCTCCAACCGGTCAGTGGGACGTGCTTACGGGCCAAGGACATACAACAAAGAGTACAGGTTATATAATACTACTATAATAATATTATTTATTAGGTGTATATGTTGCAAAATATCTTAATTTTTTTATTTTGTGTACAAGTAAACACTATTATATAAAGGCTTATGATTAAAATCTTAAGAAGGCCTATTAATTTGGTAAAAAATATCTCTAACCTACAATAAAAAATATCTTTTAAGGAAATGGACGAAGTGCGAGTTACAGAAAATTCTGGTTTCGATGGCGAATTTCAAGTAATAAAAATGACAGAAGACATCAACGTTTACACAAACTGTGAGGGGATGAAAGCGCACAACTTAAATAAAAACAGATACAGTAACATATTGCCATGTAAGCTATTAAATATGTATAAGCTACAATGATTCCATGTTTGTCTGATCCGATTGAGTAGTTATAAATATTAAGAAAAAATATATTGTGTTCAATATTAAACCTTTATATTTTCAGATGACCAAACTCGTGTTATATTACGTTATCTAAACAAAAGACATGAAACAGATTATATAAATGCCAACTATATTCGTTGCAGCCGGTTACGCGACTCCTCTAGCTCTGTGCAATCATCAAATGAAAGTCTCAACAGTGTTAGTTGTAAGTATTTTATGATCTTGTCCTTTTAGGATAGACAGACCGAACCTAATATATTAAGGCACTCCGCCCCCATCAAGACACTTCAGTTCGCCACAGTCCGCCAAATTCTAGAGGCATTGCGTTTTATTTAAATGACCTTGACAAATTCATGAAAATATTATTGTTTTATTTTGTGCGCAATATAAAAGGAAAATTACCTTTATTGTGTTTAGCATTTGACAGATGCTTATGCCATACTAATGTTATCGTGGTCTTCGTAGAATACAAGGATCGAATCTGAATAATTTGTTGAGACCACGCTCGCTCTATCACGTAGTCATGGGCGTGTATGTACATATGTACATCTCATTGTCTTAATATTAAAAACCCTTAAACAAAACAGCACTGTTCGTGTATTGTGTGTGTCGTTCGCATATTGTGTACGAATATAATAAAGCACTGTTCGTTTTCTACTGCGCGATAGATATTAGTTATAGGTACAAGTATGATTAGTGATACAAGTGCATACGATTAATGAGCATATAGTATTTAAGAGAAAAAATAAACAAAAGAAACCGACTTAAATGTAGAAAATAATGAAAATAAAAAAGAAACTTATTATTTAAAATCCGTTATTTTTGAGGAAGTGCGCTCTTCCATTTAAAAAA
>DWAN01005833.1:0-10933 GCA_018230445.1 Heliconius hewitsoni | reverse complement strand
TCAAAAAAACCATGATTTTGAGTTTTTGTCAGAAATTAACCTTGTTCCCCACTTTTCGCCTCCAAAGGTCGGCAGTAAGCTGGGAACCAAGTGTCTTAATTCTAAGTTCTCTCTGCCTCCCTGCTCTGTACAGCGTCGTTTTAGGTCGTCGTTTTAGATCAATTTCTGACAAAAACTCAACATCATGGTTTTTTTGATTAGGTCACTCGTATCGTCATTTCTTCGCTCTGGTGTCAAATAACACGCAATGCCTCCAAAACTCGGTGGCTGTGAATAAGTGAGTGCCTTAACGCTAGGTCCCCTTTGCCTACCCAGCTGTGTGAGATATAGCGTGAAGGTAATATATACATTGTTTTTATGTTAAAACAAAAAAAAACTTAATAGAACTAAACCAATATAACAGTTACCGTGATGAAGATAATGAAAACAGTATTTTTTTTATTGAATTAATGACTTCTTTATTGCTTGTACGCCGTTAGGAATGGATAATAAAATAATGTTTTTGTTTTCAATAGTAGATAAATCGTCTGCAATACAAACTTTCACTGCACGTTCAGTGTTAAAGGTCAGTTTGTTGGATATTGTAGCTGCTGGTGATTGGACGTGTGATACTATGTTTTTGTATATGATCATTGTAAGTTGAGGCCGTCGCGGAAAGCGGTTGTGGGTTCGATTCCCAATCGGAGGAATTAAATATTTAACATTTTCATTTGCCCGCTCTGGTAACGAGATAAAGCGTCGCGTTGAGTTCCGCCATACGCATACGAAACCTGGGAACCTAGTGTTCCGAAAACACTAGGTTCCCAGGTTTCGTATGCCTACCCATATATGTGCGGGACATAGCGAGAAGCTAAAAAAGATTATAAGTAATTCTAGATTGATGTCAAGGATAACCAAAGTACAGAGAGCAGAAAAATCAAGTTATTGGATTTATCCTTTTTTTCGTTTTTTCAAAATAATATATGGAATGCTAAATTCGAAGTTGAGAGTTGTAGCTGTTGAGTTGTCTTGTTGTTTTTTTTAAGCCTCACGTGTCCTGCTCATAGCAGACAAACAATAAAAAAACAGAGAAAACCTAGAAACATAATGTTAAGACAAGCCTTTCTCAATTAAGATACTTCCGTTCCCAACTTTCCACTGATTTCCGAAGGCACTGGGTGTGTTAAGTGACACAACACTACACAACTACATACAATTTTTTTAAAAAAAAATCAACATCACTCTGTATCCTGGACACAGCAGTGTAGGCAGAGCGAACCTAGTGTTAAGAAACTTCGTTCCCCAATATCTGCCGAATTTTTTGAGGCATTGCGTGTTGAGTGACGCGGAACCCAACGCCAGATGGTATGGTATGGATGATACCAGAGCTAAAAAATTAAAATATTAATAAATACCTCCGCCTCTACATCATACACCTCTTATCAACATTACTATAAAATTCTTATTGTGTGTAAAGTGAAATTTCATAAGCCTATCATAGAGAGAAAGCGTAATCACAACAGTGGCTATACAATAGATTGTGACAGTCTGGGAACGAATCTACTTCCCAGTAGCTACTAATTAATTGATATGTGTTTACTGTGGTTCAATTGAGAAGCGACAGCGATTTAAAATATATTTTTTTTTATACGAGACTTGGATGTGTATGTACAGTGTATGTATATGAAATGCTTTTTAATTTGGTTTTCATTAACAGACGTAGAGAATATTTAAAAGTAAGGTTAATATATATAATATAAAGGAAAATCGGAAGCGGTTATAGTTTTTAAAATACATGATACATACACACATCGTCTATATGTTTTTAAGCTATTTGGAAAGGGACACTACGTAATTGCAATAATTGCAATAAGTGATATGTATCACCTCCTAACAATATTTCACACTAGTTTCCTTCCATTAAGGGCTGTTGCCGACAAGCAATTGCCCCCGATTGACACAATTCCACTGCTTATATCATCTTTTTCACTTAAATCTACCCTCTTTTACACGAGTACGCTAACAATATATATTTATCAAATATATACAAGATTTATAATATTTAGTAATAAAAAACTTATATATTGTAACTTGTTTAATAAATAAATGTAGTCGAAATTGTTATTACAAAGTTTAATAACAAGAAAAACAAAATTTGTAATTCTCTTACTTTAAAATATAAACATGAATCCTTAAAATGAAGTGATCTTGTAATTTGAATAATATCAATGCTAAGGAGAATATCTAAGATACCAACTACCCAGTTATTTCACTGAAATTGTCTGTTTTTACAATTGCTTGTAAAAAATATTTTATACAAAAGAATATACTAAAACTTAAGCCACAAATTAGAAAAAATACGATGTAAAGTTAATTTTTATTCAAAACAGGAAATAATAAAGTAGAAAATCGGCCATCGCTTATCGCGTGCACCAGCTGTCCGGATATGATTGTTTAATAAATAATTAACATAATATGTAGTTCGTTTCCGTATACCTATGCATAATTTATAGATGATTTCGATGCAACAGTTGTAATAAAAAAACAGCTTTACGCTGTATCCCGCATACTGCAGGGGGTGCCTAGTGTTAGCCTAGTGTTAAGACAGTGTTGAGTAACGGAGCTCAACGCCGGCCTTTAATAATTGCATGAAAACCAACTTTACCTCTAGTTTTACGAAGGTATATTTATTAAGAATAAGTACTATGTGTGGGATACTGCAGACAGACAGGCAGAGGCAACCTGGAAACCAAGTGACATGACACTCCGTTCCCATTAGGACACTTCCGTTCACACTTCCCGCCGAATTTTCGAGGCATTGGTGGAACTCAACGTGCTGTTACGTTACGAGAGCATGGAAATGAAAATATTATAATAAACATTTCATTTCTTTCATTTCCTAAAATGGAAAACGAATCCACAACCGTCGTACGGCTTCAATTCTATAATAATATACCTATATAAAAATGAGTGTTAGTTTTAATGACACAAAAAAATACTGTCATTTGGTTAGATTTAATGCAACTAAGAAAACAAATGAAAACTCTTCTCTCCAGATATCACACAATCATATTCTCAGCGACACTCATACAATAGCTTCTCATCATTATGCCTTGGTTAGTGCTCTCTTAAAACTTTGAATAGAAAGCTGTACTTGAACCGCGATAATGTATGTGACAATTTCATTTTAAGTATGTATGAAGAGGTTTTTATTGTAAAAAATTAATATAGCAATAGGAAGAATTGAATAAAAAATTCAATTAAAGTTAAATTAGCTTCACGCTGTATCCCACACACGGCAGGGTAGTCAGAGGGAACCTAGTGTTAAGACACTCCGTTCCCCACTTTCCATAGAGTTCTGGAAGCATTACGTGTTGAATGGCAAATCAACGTTGAGTTCTGCCACTCAACACGCATTGTCTCCAGAATTCGGCAGAAAGTGGGGAACGGAGTGTCTTAACACTGGTCTCCCTCTGCCTACCCTGCTCTCTGTAGGATACAGCGTGAGGCTGATTTTTTTTTATTTATTAATTGAACTATATTAACAAATGTGCGTATTTGATTTTTTTTTTAAATCACAAAGGGATTGAAGAATTAAGTCAAAGAATTTTAGTAGCACAGTTTATTAACTGCCTAGACTAACATTATTTAAATTCGCGAATTCAAATGACGCTAATAATTTTCATATTTCAAAAAATTACTCTGAATTATTTTTAGTTAATAATATATAAGATTTTTAATTTACTCAATGATACCAAATAATCATATTTTCCTACTAAATAAGCCATGTGAGATGTCATTACAGTTAACGGTTTAGCACCAAAGCCTCGACCAAGATTTAAATAGGCTATAGCTCAGCTGTTGGATCAAGAACCGGATGCAGATATAAGTATTACTTGAGACAGCGTGATTGTGAGGAGGATCTTATCTCTGGAAACCTAGCCACCAATAGCCTGGACCCTTGTTGGAGAATATATTAAAAAAAAATTGGAATACATATTTTTCTATAAATATATTTTTAAAATATAAAATGCATTTCTCTTCGATAATAAAACTATATGACATCCATTTAAACATCATAATCAAAGTCAATATAACAGCGTACAACGGTGATATAACTACTAAAAAAACAGCCTTTAAAAAAGGCCATTCTGGCCATATAAATTCTATAAAGGTAAGGTTGAATCCAATTAACAGTTAATCATATTATCCTAGCTTAATAAAACCTTTAAAAGGACATCCGAATAAGGACTGATTTATTGTTGTAGTTGTCGGTCACTACTAGGTCAGTAGCGAAACTGGAAGTCCAACCTTCCATCTCTTCCGAGTACATGAAACACATGTCAATCACCTTGGCGTTTGCCTCCCGATATGGAACTACGTATGTAGGCTACCTTGGTGACATAAATATATAATTAAAAAAATATATAATTTGAGGCCAGTCGTGGTGCAGGGGCACAAAGTGAGACTGTAAAACTCACCTGTTGTGGGTTCGATCCCCACTCGAGGAATAAAATATATATATTATATATATTCCCATTTCTTCGCCCTGATCTCAAGACAAAGCGTGGCGTTGAGTTCTGCCACTCAACAGGCAATGCCTTCATAATTCAGCCGTGCGAAGCGGAGTGTCTTAACACTAAGCTCCCTCTGCCTACCGTACTTCATGCGGGATACAGCGTGAAGCTAAAAAAAACTATTATAGAGGCTAGACACGGAATCATTAAAAAGTTAAAACTTAGACAAAATAAATTACTTGTACGTGCATTTAAGTTAATTTCTTCTAATCTTCAACAAAAATAATGACTGAATCGTCTTAACAACTTTCTCGACTATCTCTGGGATAGAGATAACATGTGAATGTTATTACAATACACATTGTTTTCTATACAAGTTTACGCTTACATGATTTTCAACTTTAAGCCTTTTGTTTTTAAGACGTATAAAATTGTTCTATATAAAAATCACGCTTCACGCTGTATCCCGCATATTGAAGGATAGGCAGAGGAAACCTAATGTTGAGACACTCCTATTGCATGTTGAGTAGCAGAACTTAAAGCCGGGCTTTTACCTTAGTACCAGAGCGAAGTAATGAATTTGTTCCATGGAGTGGGGATCGAATCCACAGCCGTCACGTTACAGTCACACATTAGTGCCTCTGGGCCTCGATCTGATCTTATTATAAGGACAATTTATTTATTTATTTTATTTACAATCAATCAATCAATTTTAGAATTGTAGCTCAACGGATAAAAGTTGACAAACTTAAGTTTGCGGGCGTATATACTCATTTTGTATGAAGCGTACTACAAATAGAAGTTTGTAACTTTTTTCTATGAAATACCTATCTATATATATATATATATATATATATATATATATATATATATATATATATATATATGCGTGTGTGTGTGTGTGTGTGTGTGTAATATTAATATAAACTTCCCTCCCTATTCACTTTTCCCTGCTCTCTTTGCTCACTTCTTATTTCTTCCACTAAACTTACAATACACATAAATTCGGGCTATATAAAGAGAACGGAGTGTCGTAAAAGTAGGTTCTCTCTGACACCCAAGTAACAAATAATAATTAACTTTTTTACAAAAACCACTAACTTCTTCAATTTCAACCGAATCAAACAGCCCTTGAAGTGTATCATTTCTATTAAAAAAAAGAATTGTCGAAAACGGTTGATTGTATATGTATATTGAGTTATTCGTCGATTTGTCGCGCACATACTTAATTCAAATTTAAGACATATATGATTTTCATGGATATCATTGTCACAACACTAGCTTTCAAATAAAAAAATAATCATCTAAATCGGTTCACCCAAAAGTTCTGAGACAACAAACATAAAAAAATACAGTTCTCCTCCCCCTATTTATACAGAAGTCGGTTAGAAAATCAGCAATTCACTGTATCCCGCACCCAGCAGGGTAGGCAGAGGGAACCTAGTGTTAAGACAGTCGTTCCCCACTTTCTGCCGAATTCTAGAGGCATTGCGTGTTTAGTGGCAGAACTCAACGTCACGCTTTCCCTCGACACCAGAGCGAAGAAATGGAAATATAAATTTAAGTAAATATTTCATTTCTTCGAGTGGGGATCGAACCCACCACCACCACCAGTACGTTTTACAGTCACACTTTGTGCCCGTGCCTCACGGTTAAAAATGGTAAATTATTTTGCTCTTAAATTAAATATCCTATATAATTTAAAAGTAAACTGTAAATATTATATTAGCATAGTTTAAATTAGTATAATCAGTCACAATTGAAGTGTAAATTTAGAAACCAGTCGTCGACGTTTCCTAGGATTTCTAAGAAAAATCGTGCCACCAAACGGCCAGACGAGAACGCATACATCACCCACTGTTGCTTTCTTAAAATCAGTGGCTGCGTGTTACACCGTTATTTATTTGTAAAATTTATAATAGGCGAAAATCTAATTTAATTTCCTTATTTTTTTTTCTTAAACTGTCACCTGATAAAGTATTTAAATAAAAGATTCATGGTTTTTTGTTTGGCTATAATATCCAAAGTTATTATGAAAAATATTAGGGGTGATAATATTAATTTATATATATAAAAGGACATGTACCTGACTGACTGAGGTAAGACGCACGCGCAGCCGTAACCGCTGTGCGTAGCAACGTGAAATTTGGACAGATGTTTATTTTCATAATCTGGGTATCCACCAAGAAGGGAGTTTGAAAAATGTTAACCCTAAAGGGATGAAAAAGGCATTGAAAGATTGTATGACATTTATTTTAAAACGGCACCGATTTTTATAAAATTAGAAATCCAGACTCTTTAAAATATTTTATTGAACACGTGTGTAATGGTTTTTCAGAATTCACCCCCTAAGAGTCCAAATAAGGGGTTGAAAGTTTATCAAAATTTAAAATTCAGACTGTTAAAAATATTTTATTGAACACGAGTTTCGTGATTTGTTTGGAATTCACCCCTAAGGGTGCAAATATACAGGCGAAGCTGCACGCGCCCGCTACTTTAAATATAAACTTGATCCTGCCCTTGAGCGGAGATCGATCCCACAACCAACAAGCTTACAGTAAAAAAACTGTGCTAAATCGTTGTAACGGCCGCCATAGACTCTAATAGAGACACTACATTTTATATATTTTTTTGTTCCAACTCAAAGCTAAGTTTTTCACTTTTTATTCTAACATAAATTTTGCATAGGTAATTTAATCGATCTACAAATAATGCTTTATTTACATCCTTTAAAAATCCTCTTGTTTTGAAAAGAATTCAAAAATTTAAAGGATTGTTGATTTTACACAAGGCGACGTGTTAGTTAAGTGGACCACTTAACTAGAAGGCTTTAATTTTTCTTTAGCTTCACGCTGTATCCAGCATGTAGGAGAGTAGGCGGAGAGATCATTGTGTTAAGTCACTCTGCTCCGTGATCTCACCCTATTTCTGGAATTATTGTTTGTTGACTGTCTGCACTCAACGCCTCTCATTGCCTCGACACCAAAGCGAAGAAATGAAACTATGAAATATTTCATTTCCTCGACTAGCAATCGAATCCACAACCTTTCGCATTTACAGTGCTTGTATACCTGCGCCACGGCTGACAGCAATAATATTAATACAGTAAAATTATATATGTTTTTTATCTAACGTGATACAGTGTAACAGTCGGTTCGAGTACGTTAATCAGTCTCGAGCAGCCGCGTGTGACGACAGTACGATATTCTCATTATATCCTAATTAGATGAATTTTCACTAACGTTCTAACTTAAAAGTAAATATAGTAAAGAAACAGAGAGTGGGTAATTTTAAATAGTGACTCCACGCGTATATTGGGAGCTCAATTTCAAATATAGAGAAAGGATGTATAATATATTTCTATATTATACATCCTTTCTCTATTTCGCTTTATCCCGAATATAGCAGGATAATCAGAGAGGAGTAAGTGTCAAGTCACTCCGTTAAGAATCAAAAGTAGAGACTTTTCGATTATCGAAATTCAACGACGCGTTTTATTTTTCTGAGCGCATATTTAAGATTAATAATATACCTATTTTTTTATATGCTTAAATAATACACTAGCTTTGTAAAGCAGATATTAATTTTTTTTTCAAATACATTTCTTATCCACTATAGCAGGGAAGGCCGAAAGAACCTAGTGTTAAAACACTCTCTTCCCGCCCGAACTTTCCGCCGATTTCTGGAAACATTCCGTGTAGTGGGAACCCAACGCCGCGTTTTTGCCTTGGTACCAGAGCAAAATGAAAATATTTAATATTTCTCTTCCTCGAGTGGCGATCAGACATTTGATTTATAAATTATAGCATTATTTTACTATAGTCGTTGATATTTAATTCTATATATTCATGACTTTATATGTCAATAAAAATTCTGTATTTGCGGCAAATAGTTTAACAGAAATATATATCAGAGTGCAAAAAGACCGATCTAACAGGTTGAACGCGAAACCAGTTCTAAGTAGAACATATCAATATCGTCGCTGACTTGACATTTCAATATTTTTACTTTATAATTCACTTTGTAAATTCATATTTTTTAGTATTTTTTTATGCTTCACGCTGTATCCTCTGCACAGCAGGGTAGGCTGGGAAAAACTAGTGTTAAGACACTCCGTTCTCTATTTTCCGCCAAATTCTGGAAGCATTGCGTGCTGATTGGTGGATCATTACCATTACCATTACCATACATTACCTTACCTAGAGGTATTTTCTGGAAGGGGGACTGGACTTCACACATATGTTTAAACATAGTTGTTCATGTAAACATAGATTTTTTTAATTTTTCAGGGCATTATTTGTCAATAAAATTACTAGGGTGGGCACGGCGTCGACACCTGAGTGAAAAAATTAAAACATTTTATTTTCTCGAGTGGAAATCAAACCCACAACTACAACCACTTTTCGTAGATTATAAAATAAGGAAAAATGTAAAGTTACAAAGCATTCAGTAAAACTAACTAAAGTTACATTGGTATACCAAATTGTGATCAACTGGCACGCTTTGAAATCATAGAATGCAATAACAAAGCCAATTAAACTTTTTATCAGTATATATTTTGTTGAAATTAATCTAAAATTGTAGTTTAAATGAGTTTATAGATAATATTAAAAATTTAGCTTTACGCTGTATCCCGCACACAGCAGGGTAGGCAGAGGGAACCTAGTGTTAAGACACTCTATTCCCCACTTTATGCCGAATTCTGGGAGCATTGCGTATTGAGTGGCAGAACAACGCCGCGCTTAACCTCGACACCAGAGACGGAGATAGATAATATTAAACATTTGAAATTATAATTCATAAACAAGATTTGTATATAATATTTATTAAAATGCTTTATATAGATGAGGCCAGTTGTGACGCAGCGTGCGACTGTAAACGCGACAGGTTGTGGGTTCGATTCCCACTCGAGAAAATTAAATATTTAACATTTTCATTTCTTGATCTGGTAACGAAGCACCGCGCGGCGTTAAGTGCCGCAACTCAACGTGAAAAATGGAGAACGGAAGTGTTTTCCTGAAAACGGAGTCTCACACCACTACTTTCTCAGGTTCCCTCCAAAAAAAAAATGTTTAAGTAAAAAAAATTAAAATCCACTGACACAAGTAGAATCGAAGTTCTCATAGACCATACTTAGATATGCCATTTGAAAATATCTTTTAAATTACCGACACTTTGTCGCCTTCCTCAATACTTCCGTCTAGCATACGCGTGAAACATCACATAATGTAGTCCTTAGTGTAACATTTGTACTGACTTTACCGCTGGGACCACCGAGTAAGTCAATTTGCGTATATTTCCTGTTTCGTTGCATCCCGTTATATGCAGATACTATCTGGGAAACATGGAATTTACGAAAAATGTATGAAAATGTCTATTTTGTTTGATTTAATTGCTTGTCAGCGCATAGAGTTCTGCCACTCAACACGCAATGCCTTCTGAATTCGGCAGAAAGGGGGGAACGGAGTATCTTAACACTAGGTTCCCTCTGCCTACCTCGCTGTGTGCAGGATACAGCGTGAAGCTGATATTATGGTTGTCTGTCATGGTGCAGTTCTGGAGATTCTTTAATTTATCATACATATGTAAAATGGATTAGACTTGTATGCGATGAGTTCGTACGGATTGACATTCTGCTCAGTGAAAATATTTATATTTTACTGTTGTTTAGCTGTTGGTGTTTCAGTTTGCTTTTTTTATAATCTTACCTATATTGATCAGAGATTGGCTAAAGGCAGTTTCTATTTTTGGTTTAATTAATCAATTTGAATTCTTTACTATTGAACTGGTTAGGTTAGGATCTCGTGCTATGGCATAAAAGGCATGAAACGTACAGCCAAAACTTATATTATTATTTTGTAATGAATGAATGAATGAAAAGATACAGAAATCCGGTCAAACACGAATCGAACTAGCATTCCGAGGGTTCCGTGCCAATATCAGGGTGTAAAAGGAAAGGATCACTTATAAAAGTTGGCAAACTTACATATGCTGACGTATGCACTCATTTTGAATGAAATGAACTACACATATAAGTTTCTAATGATTTTATTTCTGTAAAATACCTATAAAATTTCATTTTTCAAATTTTTCTTGGTCTCGTGATAATTGGCCTTGACAGATGGACATATGAACAATAAAGTAATCCTATAAGGGTTCCGTTCATACCTTTTCAGGTACGGAATCCTAAAAATGATATATAATTTTCAAATTATTATACTTCAACTAAGAATAAATACCGTCTTATATGAACTATCGTATTTTAACATGCTTAGTGGATGTCCAGATAGAATGGCATGATTGAGACGACTTACTTTAAATCAAATAACGCCGCCAAGTCATCTTTCAAATAAATAAATAAATCAGCTTCACGTTGTATCCTGCACACAGCAGGTTAGGCAGAGGGAACCTAGTGTTAAGACACTCCGTTCCCCACT
>DWAN01005832.1:0-10934 GCA_018230445.1 Heliconius hewitsoni | reverse complement strand
AAAGCGCAGCGTTGAGTTCTGCCACTCAACACGTAATGCCTCCAGAATTCGGCAGTAGGTAACGGAGTGTCTTAACACTAAGTTCCCTCTGCCTACCCTGCTTTGTGCGGGATACAGCGTGAAGCTGATTTAATTTTTTATTTTTTTAATCGTTATATAACGATTAAAGTCTACTACATATGAATGCTATTATTTTTCTTATGTTTGAATTTGCATCTAGTAAATGTTGTAAAGTATATCTACCTATATTTTTTCATTAAATTGCTATTATTACTAGTCTTACATTTTTTTTTATATATATTTTGGCACTTAGGTAGTAAAGTAGTAGTAGTATGCATTAATAATACGATTTTAAATTTCATATCTTAAAGTCCACACGAGGAAAGTTCTGGGCGACGATTTACTGATTTAACGATATAATGATTTATGTGTTGTTAACATTATATTTCATGAAATTTCTGGTACTCAAACACAATGCTTCCAGAATTCGGCAGAAAGTGGGGAACGGAGTGTCTTAACACTAGGTTCCCTCTGCCTACCTTGCTGTGTGCGGGATACGGCGTGAAGCTGATTTAATTGGATTTAATTTTATATTTCATGAAAAATAATGTAAATTTCTAATTATATTAAATCTCATAATTTAGTTTTTAAACAAAAAAAAACTATGTATTCTTGACAAGTTGACGTCGGGAAAAGAAAAAACTTGCAAAAAAGCAATCACACTAAGTGAAAAGTTTTTGTTACTTTCTTTTTAAAGTTAATGAAAATTTTAACTGCGTTGTCTTTTCCCTTTTCTTTCAAATGTCAGAACCATATATACCTTCTAATGTCAGAACAATATATGCTTGGTACAATTTATATTAATAAATTTACAAAAACACACTATTTTTATTTTATAATAATTTGATAATTGAATATAATAAATACTAATTTAGTTTAAAAAATAAATAAAAAGTTTTTAAAAAAAAATATTGTTAAATAAGAAAAATGATGACCTTTCTAGTTGTCAGTCATCATAACCTTTGACGCAGCTGCCTGGAAGTAGGCACCACATGTCTGCTGTCAGCTGCCTCCGTCGATGGATTTATCGTATTGTTCCATTAATCTAGTAAAAAGCGCGTGCCTTAAAATGTTAAATCAGTTGTATCGACTTCATTATTCTTGATTAATATTAAATACCGATCCAGTCGTGGCGCAGAGGCACAAGCGTATTATTGTACATGTGAAAGGTAGTAGTGGGTTCGATTTGCACTGGGGGAAACTAAATATTTACTTTTTTACATGCGGGGTACAGCCTGAAGCTGATAAAACAAAAAAAAATGTTAACTTGTTGCTATATTAGCAACGTATTGTTAACTTCCTTGATGTCTAAATAAGAGATTTTACAACTTTAATTTATTAATTTCCTATACTTCGATTTGCTTGAAAACTTGCACACGCATTGGAATCTAAGAGAGTACAATATTTTACTATAATAGGACCGTATAGCTTCTTCCGGGCTAAAATAGAGACAAAAATTAAGAAATAAAGATAAAAGTTAGGTATTTTTTTTAAACTATTGTATTCTAGTAAGTCTACTGATCATGATTAAAATCAATATGTCTAAAACTGTCGTTATGAACACGATTCAAATTATCGACTCCTTCAAATATACAAGTTTTTAACGAGTTATAGTAGTAACAACGTTATACCGAAATCGATAAAGATTAATAACAATATTTTTCATTACAATTTTGTGTTTCACCTAAATGGTTAGTGGACAAATATTTTCTATCAATGCTGTATCGATTATAATATTTAATTTGATTGAAATTCATAATAAGGCATTATCACTACGGAATACGGATTTCTAGTAATTCTTTAGGTATATGTTTTAGTTGAATCTATATATAAATATTATTAGACATTTTCTTTGTTACAGGTAAGATAACCATAGTTATTTTCAGAATCACCACGAAACTATAAGTGCTGGTTGGCGTTCAACAATAAGGTAACATAAATTAAGACGTAGACTGGGTGAAAGTCGACAGATTGCTACGTTTCAAATAAAATAATGCATATTTACTCAAATTATTACCAATACACGTTTATATAATCACTTCTAAAGTATTTTTAGTGGTATCAAGCTGCTAAATTTACTTATGAATATAAATTTTTAGACGTAAAAGAAAAAAGAAACGATCTTTTTTAATTATATTGATGAACATATTTATACGTATTTATATTTCGGTCGTATTTTACGTTTTTCGGTAGTACTGGCTTCAAAAGATGGATACCCGCATCGTTGTACCTCTAAATAAACTGATTTCAATAGAATAAAAGCGCGTGCGACCTACTCGACGTATGAAACTTTCAATAATATTCAAGTTATTGATTACGAAACATGATAAAAAGTATGATAGATAGGTATCGTATTAAATACATAGGATGGTTGGTTTATATGTCCAGTACTTTAAAAAATATATATTTTCTTTTGCAATAACGCTAAGTAACACACATAATGTACATATATATTTTAAACACCATTTAAAAAAAAAAATGCCATTATGTTAACAAAATTTTAAATTATAAAACCAAACTATAGTGTACGTTTGTTATTTTTTCTTTGAATTTTGTTGCACTGTACTGTAATTGAGTCGAAAACCAATGGTAGCGGTGCAAAACATGAATGAGTCACCGCGAGGGAGTATGAGGGAGCGCGACGATCCCCGCCTTTTCTCCACGCAAAATCTCTCTTCGCCCTCTAATTACTAAGGATTGTTTTGAAACGCAAAGAATATTCATATTATATTGCAAGACGCTTTGAGATTGAGTTTTACGTAAAAATACGCAGGAATCTTAATTTGCCATTAATTAAAAAAAAAGTTTTGCTTATAAGGTAGAGTCATTACAAATTTTTATCTTTAAATTTAAACGAGTATCTATATTTATATCTATAATTTAAGCATACCGAATATACTATTCTACGTACGTATTTGACTACGTATATTGTGGAGTCGTAGTAAAAAAAGAGTTATGTGATGACGTATGTCCTAGAATAATACATTTTGTTGCGTCAATTTTATATCACCTAAATTATACTGTTATGTAAATATACCTTTATCAATTCTCGTTACCTTGTAAAATTAATGTTAGATTTATTTTCACGCTTTTAAAGCGTATAACATTTAGCACAGCAGCAATCTGTCCCATGACGTTCCGCATATTTACAGACAAAACTTGCTCGTTTTTATCAAAAAATAAAATATTTATAATAAAGAAATCGCAAAAATAAAAATATTAAAAATAAATAAAGGCCTCCAGGAGAGAATTTTACCCATAACCGATGTTCAAACACTTTACTCAAAAAAGAAATCTCTATAGGAAAGTTTCACAAACTATACAAATTTATATGACCCATATCATTTGACATTTACCTACATGTTCGTGTAATGGTACTAAATAGTTATATACGATATTCAGCTAGTTTAAAACAACGTATTGAATATCGTATTAAGACGTCGATATAGGATGAATATTTCATATATGATATATTGAATTTTTTCGTATAATTTATCGTAAAATTGACTATCAATGATGAATCTTATCAAAAAGTAGTGTCAACATAAATAGCAGAGTTGTATGTTTGTTTTCTATCAAAAAATCCACCAAAATTTTTGATTCCAGCTGCAGAATTGTTAAATCAGCGATTTATCAGGCATTGCGTACAATGCGAATAGCAGCTTTCGTTGCACAAGAGTCACATAACAAAAGAGACTACCTGGTTCTTTATTTTTTAACAACAATACGTTTATACGGTTTATTGAGAAATGTCAACATTGATTGAGTAACCTTTATTATTTTAGCCAAAATGCTTATAATCGCTTGCCAAAAATGAACAGATGCACGCATTAGTTGCAATGTCGCATATTATAATATATTGTTATTGAGATGAAAAGGAATCACTTCGGTTCAAGATAACAATAAATTAAGACTTACTTTCTTTGATTTGTCTCTAACAATAATAATGCATGAGAAATAATGATATGTTGAACTCACTCATAACCTTTTGAGTTGGGACTTAGTACAAGTAGCTATTCATCATATTATGTACATAAAATTAGTTATTTTTTTACTACAAATTAAGTGATTGCTTAGTAAACTTAAAAAAAATCCTAGACTTGCCTAAAGCCATACAAATCCGACAAAAACCTATTTTCAATGAGACTCGTGTACAAAAACGCAATGCAAACGCAAGATGGCGCGCGTCCTGTACTTCCGCCGCATCCGGCGTAACTCGACTCCTGCGCAGCCTGCTTAGCCAATCGATTTATGCCGTGAAGCCTTTACAGAAAAAAATGTTTAGTACGAGTCCAATTGGACGGAAACGGAAATAGACACCTAAGTGAGCCAGGCTAAATAAAAGAAACGTATGAACAGTGCTATAAAACATGTGCATCTATAGACTTAAATAGCCTGGATACGCTTAGCATAATAAAAATATTTTAACATTTTTTATAGCTTATACACACAGTAAGGAAAAATATTTCCTTAAAATTAGTTATAACAATAGTTTTTTATACAGCATTATAAAAATATTTGTACGCGGATTCCAATTTATTTTTTATTGACAAAGCGTGGCGTTGCGTTTTGCCATTCAGCACACATTGTCTCAATAATTTGGCAGAAAATGGGTAACAGACTGTTTAAGCATTTAGTTATATGCGGGATACAGTATAAAACTAAAAAAATCTTGTTTTATAAATCGGCAAAATCGGATGGAATACTTATAGCAAAATATTGGACCAATTTAAGCCGTTTTGACTATACTTCACGACCTTGGGTTATAAACCAGTGGTCGCTGCATAAATTGATCTGAATAAAGATTGATTTAAATAAAGACAATGAACTTGCATAAAAGATAGAGACGAAGTTATAAATTATTTGAATGTCACGTGCTTGGCACGTTAGAAATGAAAATCGATATTAATTCAGAAATTTAAAACAAAAAAAATAGGATATCTTGGCGCAATCGATATTCGCTCTGATTAATGGTTAATATTAGGAATAAACATTTGTTTATAATATTGTTCCCTGGATCTAGTTAAATTAATTGAATTACGGTTTTTGAGTTGAGTTTGTATGAAGAATGCCTAATAACAAGTCATTCGATTTGTTATTATTGAACAGTTGTAGATTTAGTATAAATAAAAAAATTAAATAATAAATATTAAATAAATAAATAATTTGTACTTGTTAATAACTTTTTATTAATGATTGTAGATCTATAATTATATGTAAATAAAGCATGAAAGTTGTTTTTTATAAGATATTAAGTATTTTGCTCTTGTTCTATGTGAGTAATGGAAAAAAGGCTTCAATTTACTTTGTGTTTTGTAACGTAAAAACTTCTTATAATTACGTTCCCAATTAGTAAATTTCACACAGAAATATGTAAATAAAAACACTGATCATTCCAAATTAAACGACATCAAAAGCAAAAATAACAATAAACTAAAATTTAAACTACTTTGTATTCAAAACTAAAGGCGTAGGGACTTTATCAAAAGATTCTAACGCATAGTCATTACTTTCAATTTCAACATTCGCGAACAGAATTATAAAACTCCAAAACGGAAAGTATTCAACTCGCGTCCCTTTGCAAGTCGATAGTCGTGAGAGGGAGACGGAATGTCAGTTGCACTGTTCCCGCATTCAAGGATGACACTTCCGAGAATCGTCTGAGCTTTAAAGTGGCGTTTTCGAAATGCTCTACACACTATACCGTTAGTTTACTATAACTTTCACTTTTTTTTTTGGATTTTTTTATTTGTTTAAAAAAAAGAAATATATAAAAAAGTGTTTGGGTAAGCGCTGTATATTTAAATTTAGGCATTGAGAATAAAACATATGTGAACCACTAACTTTTAAAGCGTACCTATTTCAAATTTAAAATATATATATATTATGTATATAAATAATATAATAAATACTATTTTTCTAATTTTAATCTAACATTTTACCGCTTGGAAGTCAGATGGCAACATTAAAAATGTAAATGTCGGTTTCGGAACGAACTAGCCGTACCACCCCCTTTTAAATGTCGACGAACGGGGGGGTGCGACGTTGCCAAAACGGAAAGTGAAATTTCGTCACACTCTCTCTCTCATTCACGCACACAACTAAAGCTCGGAATGGCGCTACGCGTGTGTGAGTAATTCGGCAGACGCACGTTCGATGTGTGCGTTTGTTTTGCTGAATACTTGCGTTTGTGTGCATCAAATTCGTAAGAGCATTGCAGTACCTACGACGCTTCCGTGTTCGATCGACTTTCGTAGACGCCGACTTGTAGAGACAATTAAAGACATCACGAAGAGTATAATAAAAAAATGCTTTTTTTGTATTATTTTCTAAGTCGCCTCTTTAACGAAGATAGTTTTAATGATCTATTAGTTTTTCTTTGAGACTTTATTGTCTAAGTGTGTAATAAATCTACGTATATTTCTGAGAGTGCTCCAATTTGTGTCATATATAAAAATGTTGCCAAAAATGTTAATAGTATTGCCCATTTAGATAAAACAAACAAAGCAATAATAATGTATCAAGGTATAAAAAAACAACGCTAAACAAAATTGAGCTTTCAAGTTCAATCCGTGTATCTAAAAATATTGTTCCAATTCCAACTAACTTTGTTTTTCTTTGTAATGTTTACGCTATATTTTTTACAGTCAAATAATCTATTATAACTAAATTTCGTAACAGAAAAAAAAACATATTATATAAATTATCCAAGATACATTCTAAATAAATTATAAAAGATTATTCCGACCGATATAAGCTTATAATCTATAAGACTTTAAAGTTATAGCTAATCTGTAAAACCGTGATAATTTATTATCTGTGACAGTTGACTTTAGCGATATTATTGTCTTGACAGATAATTATTCGAGCAATAGTGAAATAAAGCTGTTAACCTTCGTACTGATTGCGCCGAGCTCACGGCTGGAGGCGCGAAAATCCGATAACTTTCGTACCCCCACCACCCTAGCTCCTCCCCCATCTTTAATGGCATAAAAAATCAATTTCCCGCCCAAATTACGCCGAGTCGACAAATTGCGCGTCTAGTCTATAATCAAGTATTTCGGTAACGTCTACGTTTATTGAGAAAAAAACTATTTGGCAAAAGATAATGGTATTTCAAAAATAATTGTATTCTTTGTTTGTTTTTATCTTTCCACCTAAAAAGCAAAGTAGTATGATTAATAATTACTCTAAGAATTTTCACATTTTTCCTTTTTTTTAAGCTTTCAAATATATGAAATTTAAACATTGGCTTTAGTAATAATAAATAGCTTAACTGCTTATTTTGAATAAATCTTAATATATTTTGTAATTCGAGTTTAAAACCCATAGTAAGTTCACTTTCGATTCTACGTAAACACCCGAATTCGTAGCCGAACTGAACCCACACTGGCACCCTGTGACCTTGGCGCGAGGGTGAAAGTCCCCCACGTGTCTTCCGCGTCTATTTCCAGCCTACAATACTATGATATTGTTTTATTCTACCTATGATTGAGGCTAAAATTGTATTTTTTTTCTATCTGCGCTCGTACAAATTGATTTATAAATATAAATCAATTAAATCTCTTCGTCTCTTAAATCTTATATATAGCAAAGTTAAATTTATGATTGCGTAGAATTTTATTAAAAATAATCGTCGCTTTTGTAATATATAGGAGAGTATAGAATAAACAGCTATCGTGTTTTTTTAGGCTAGATTTAGTACCCACTTAAAACATCCCCTGCTTTTATCTGTAGTAGGGACTGAAAGAAAGACAATTAAGAATATAAAAGTATTCTAGAACAAAGGATTCGTTCTTGTGGTCCAATAATAATTATTTATAATTTCTATCTTGGTTTCACTTTATTTTAGAAGTTATTGTGGTAAAAAGTTCTTTCTTTATATTACATACACATTGAACTGTTGGTTGGCACATTCACAAATAATAAAAATAGTATTATTTTTATAATTAATTGTCTTTTTTTTATAAATTCCAGACAGTAATTACAGCGTAAAATACATACAAAATTAATAGTTATTATCAAATAGATAACACATCAGATATATCTTTTAACAATTAAGCCATAAGATATAGATTAAATATACACTTACACAGATAATGTAATGCATTTTTGTAATGTCAAAGGGATCGCAACGCGCTCGGATACCCACACCTGCAACCCTGACCTTGAGTCAATAGATAAGCATTAATCTCGATAACGTATCCAGACGCGCGCCAGACGGTCCGAAGGGACCAGCTCCGGATATTCATAAACCCAAGGGATGGTAATGTCGTAAAGGAAAACATCGCGACGTCAACATTTTACTTCACTTCTCTCGTCACTTACGTCACGCCTGAGGTTTACAGCTGAATGAAATTGAAATTGTTGAAATGTTATTTTGAATTTTATAGAGAGCTTGCGGTTTTTTGACAAAAAATAACACTTTAGTTAGAAACTGTTAAATAATTAGGAAATTTTACAAGTATTGACGTCTGCATTAGAATTATGATCTCGTGAATTGGAGATATTTACTAATATATTTAAATTGAGATTTTGGGATATAAGAGCCACAACTTCAATTATACGCGTTGGTGTTGCTTGACATTAAAGATACAGTAAACTATTATATATGCAAGAAACTATAGAGTATTGCGTCCGTAACAGTGTAGGCGTGTCTGGTCGTCTACGAGCTGTCTACTTGACCGGGATTAAGGCCGTTACGTCCGGGGTTCCCGCGTAATCCCGGGACACCGCTCTAAGGTCAGGTTCAAGACCACACTCCATCGTTTACATCTATTTTGTTATACACAAAGAAAAGCGCCCAAGCCTTTTAAATTGCATACAAAGGAACGTTTTACATTTCTTTCATTCGAAGCTTTCTAAAGATGGATTTTGTTCAACTTTTTTATACGCTGTCTCAATTTATAGAATATTTAAAAAAATAAAACAATATTCATACACAAATGTAGAGAGTTCAGTAAAAAATAATAGAAATATCTCGTATATTGTATTTTAAATCAAAAATATGAATATCTGCTCACTCACTCACTCTTTCTGTCGGCCTCTTTCTTTTCCATTGGATGGCCAAGTTATTTATTATTTAATTTATCAAAAAGATAATTTATTTTCAAGTTGATTTATATCAATCATTAATCAATGTATTTTGAAAGAGGGCTGAGGGTGAATGAAAATGCAATCTTGCAGCCCATAGATCTGAGAGGGTACAAATCATTCATTCGAAGTATATGACATCTACAGGGAATAATATTATTTTGAAATATGTCCTCTTTCGGATTTCAAAATCATGATAAGAGAGTGCTCTTAAGCTCTACCACAAAATATACTATGACAGTTTTTCTTGTATTTCGCAGAGTTTAGGAGACTTATTTATTTTTTTATTTTTATATTTACTATACGCTTTTATATTTATAATAAAAGAAATGCGTAATTCGCCGTGTTAATGTTTAACCACGTTTTAGTCGCTTATTTTCAATTTATATTAAATACTTTCTTTACTTACAAAAGTATTTTAGTATTTGTCACTATAAAGCTACCATGTAAGTGATAGCGTTTTATTACCTTGACACCACTGACATATAAGAGCCGAACACGGGGGCTCGATTTTATAACGTCTAGACGAATTAATTGACTACCTTATATTATTAGTAAGCAAGAATAATAATTACTTCTGAACACCAAGCATTTTCTCAATTTTTATAACTATCAAACATGTTAAAATACACCTTTTTAATTTATTATTTTTTATTTTAATTATTTAATAAAGTTTTATATGAAAACAAATATTAATTTGTTAAGTAAATGACTGTAGTTAATTACTATAGGTATTGAAGAGGCGAATTATTAGCAATCTGCTACCAGTGGATATTCCTGTCACTTGATACGATTATTATATTAAACTGGTTCAAATGATTTCGTGCCTACTGGTGGCTATTCTTGCGTAATATACTGATACAGCCTTGATGAGTGGTAAATCCAAGTAATGGAAAATTGAAATACCACGTAGAACAAAGTATTCGTAAAATTTAAGAACTAATTAATATATTTACGAATTGCGGTATTACTTTAAATCCATCGGAGGTATGAAAATAATGTTGATTTTATAAACTATCTTCGTATTTTTTATCAATTCTCTTGCAAATTCTGAACGCATCTTTTACTTATACTGTAGCTATAGTAAGATAATTCCCATCTCTAGTTTCTGTCCATTTTGAGAATTTAGGACCTAGATGATAATGTCTCAATTCGCTAATTACAATTGTATATCGTGAAATAATCGAATGTCATCTTATTTTTAAAGTCAACATTGCCTTAATAAAACTATAAAGATTAAAAAAAAACTATAAAATTATAGGCCGCGTAAGTGAATTTTATCTTATTGGCCTTTAGATTTATGTGACCTTAAGGGACCGAAGTGTTGCCTTTCCGCAGTATCATGAAAAGGTCGTAGAAGGAAAATGGTCGAGTCCGAGTTGAAATAAACCGGTCACAAAAATACCCACATATGCCGAAGGTCGGTCACGTCCTTGAACTTGATAAGAAAATGAAATGTTTACAAAATATTCACTAGTTTTGTATCCTGACTTAATATGATTGTTATTCATAAGGTAAAGTTATTATTATTAAAAAAAATATGACATACAAACATAGAGTTTATCAACATACAAACATATGTTTATATATAAAATCAGTTCAATAATAATATTAATAGGTTTATATATAATAATATTAATAGATTTAAAATTTTGTTTATTTCTTTTTTACTATAAAAATACAATTATACAATACATATACAATTACCGGCCGGTCGTGGCGCAGCGCACAAAGTGTGACTGTAAACCGACTGGTTGTGGGTTCGATCCCCACTCGAGGAG
>DWAN01005831.1:0-10937 GCA_018230445.1 Heliconius hewitsoni | reverse complement strand
TGGATTATTATTTATTAATATTTTCATTTCTTCGCTCTGTTACTAAAGTGTCTTAACATTCGGTTCCCTCTGTCTACACTGATACATACATATACATATATGCGGGATACAGCGTGAAGCTGATAAACAACAATAACCGCTATAGTACATTAGGATTAACTCAATATCAATTAAATCTTCAAAACAAAAACTTGTAAGATTTAAACGGGTAATTAGTGGATATTTTTTTCTTTTTATTTGAAACATTGGCAGACATTGTTGAGAAAATAAAAATAATTCATTCTAAATGGAAATCGAACCCACAACCTACACTTTTAATTAGACGTTGTGCTCCCCACGCCTCCCCACTTCCCCACGACAACTTCATTGAAAATAGATAGGCAACACCAAAAAAAGCATTCTTAATTAATAAAAACTAAAAGAAACTAAAGCCAAAAGGCCTACTTAATATGTTGTTACTATAAAAAAAACAACTTGTACACAGAAACAATAAGGTATTTGAAATAACGGGTAAATATGTATATAAGTGTATAAATAAAGCGTGAAATACAATAAAATAATTATTTAAATATTTTATAACATTTATTTCGTATTTAGTTCCCGTGTTAGTAAAACGTGATTTGGAAGAAAATTTTGCTAATGCTTGATAGATCTTGAAAGGTAAGTAGGTAAGTTCAGAATTTTGATTTTGGCACTGTCGGAATATCGTATCTTAAGCCTGTATTTATAAACCGCTCTCAAGTGTGAGATCGATCTTGAGATAGCGATATTAAATAACTAATAGATGTATGTGTCATAATAAGAAACAATAACATTATTGTATAATTTGTATGCAACGGAGTAAACGATTGTTCACTCTGATTCTAAGGAAACATTAAATTATGTCACTCATTGTCTGTTTCATAAAACACTTGTGGTCGTGCGCGACTTTGTCTGTGGACTCTAAGGCGTAAATTAAATTCGATGCGAATCGTATTTTTTCCTGTGTTCTAGCAGGAGCTTCGAGTAATACTCTTTTAGTACACTCACTTACCGACCTACATGCTAAATTTCAAGTTTCTAAGTCCACCAGTTTCGGCTCTGCGGTGTATGGCAGTCACTCAATGGAGATTTAAAATCATAGCAAAGAAGACGAGCTAAGCGTGTTCAGCTTAGGTACAAAGAACCAATTGTCCAGGTACTTGAATTTTCGTTCCCGGTTTCCAGAAACGTGTCCCGGTTCGTGTTGGTGGGACTCAACTCCAAATAAAAAATAATTATTTAACATCTTAGTTACATTTAGGTAAAGGCTTAGAGGAATTATGTATAAAATTTTATGGTAGCATAGAAACTCCGACAATTTTTTACGACGCTGCCCAATCTGCCACCTAAATAAAGTCTTTAGATATTGAAAATTATATGCAAAAAAATTTAATTAAATATATGCAAATGACAAGACAATAGGGTAAGATTTAGTAAGGTAAATAATGTTTCATCAGTCATATTTTCAACAGTTACCTCGTACAGGAAACAAACCTACAACCATTACATACTTACATTCTATTGAACCACAATGATGTAAAATAAACAATAAAAAAAAACACTCCCCCTTATCAAAAAACACACGAAACCAAAAACACAAAGTCCTTAAAAAGCTAAGCAAAATAGTGCAAGAAAATAAAACGTGAGTAACGGAGTTTCTTAACACAAGGCCCCCATTGTCTTCTCTGCTATATGCGGGATACAGAGTGAGGCTAAAAAAAACAATGTGGTCCGCAACCAACACGAAACACAAACACCCACCACCCAAACTTACATTATGAGAGACATCACTGTAAATATTCTGTAAATTCTCTCCGGTCACTTCTTCCATCTTCACTATAAATGTTTAAAGTAATTTGAACAAAAAAGTGATAATACAAAAGTCACGTTGCTATTGGTCTATAGAAAACTCAAACTTCAAAGTCAAAGGAATCTAAAGATACGGTCTGTTATGTTCCCTTTATGACGTACTTAATAAAGAGAAAAGCAAATATTGTGATTATTTAGATCCATGTATCACAGAAAAGGCTTAGTGGCGCAGGGGTAGAGCGTTTGACTGTAAACGGGAAGGTTGTGCGTTCGATTTCCATCCGAAGATATGAATTATTTTCTCCTCGCTTTGGTCACGAAACAATGTGTGGTGGTACGAAAATTGGGTGGCGTGTGGGGAGCGGAATGTCTTAACTAGTGTTAACTAGTTTAGTTAAATACTCAGAGTAAGTAAAGGAAACCTAGCAATCCTTCTGGTTTCTCTGCTATTTGCAGGATACAGCGTCAAGCGTTTCATCATATAGAGTAAATAAATGGTCAGATGGAGGTCACAAAAATATAATATAAGCCACAATTACAATTTGAAATAAGTACTGAAAGATTTAATCAATTTATTATCACACGATAAAGTAAGTGCAACTCCAAAAACAAGTAACAAAGGGAAAATTTAAGAAAAAATAGATTAATCCAGAAAAAGACATCAAAAACTTGTTTTCGTATTCGCCATATTTGGTCATAGAATGTAGATCGTGACTTCCAAAATACTTGAGTTGAATAAAAAATATATCCGGTTGTAAAGCGCTGTGCCATATAGTATTATTATTATTGTAGACCAAAATTTGTTATTTTTCATATAAAAAATTATAAAAAATTGTATCAAACATCTAATAATTTTGACGTATTTCGAGAGGTTAAAGCGACTGAACTGTCGCGTAGAAGCGGTGGTTCAAATCCTGTTACGTTCAAATTTAGTTTTCTAAAAATGTATATGTGTGCGAATAATTGCCTATGGTATTAACCAGTGACTTTTCTTATCTAGTCTGCTATACAAGAACGTAACGTATTGCAGCGTAAGTTTCCGCCAAATATCCATGTTTTTAATGCATCGAAAATAAAAGCATATGTGTGATTTTGATATAGTTGATTTAATTAATTTAACTTTCAAACCTCAATAAATTAAAGTGAGAAATTAATACTGATAAAGATATAGTCTTGGCAGTAGTGGAGATATAAAAAATAACTAGAAGCATTACTAGTTTTTGCACTGAGCTACTTGGTTTTTATTACCTCTTCTATTTAGTGAAGAATAAAAAAGTCTCACGATGATAAATTAATATTAGAATGGCAAAGGACTGTGGTTTAGATTGACACTTCTCCAACTATACGTATAAATGAAGTAGGTTCATTTCTCTTTATATAGACATATATTATTTATGTTATTCAAAAGTATATTATGCATCATATTTTTTTTAGTTTCATGCTGTTACCGGCATATAGCAGGGTAGAGAGAGAACTAATGTTAAGATGAATGAGAGAATGAGAGGAAACCATTTCGTGTACAGTGACCGAGTCCACGGCAGTGCTTTGTACTTTTACCAGAACGAAAAAATGAAAATAATTCATTCTTTCGAGTGGTAATCGAACCTACAACAGTCTGACACTATGTCGCTGTGCCACATAGGCCTCATTTTTTTTATAGATACTTAAAACAAATAGAATACTTCAGCCAATAAAAAATATAGACATACTTTTTCTAAGACAGGAAAAAAGTTGATTTCAAGTTTGAAAAAGTTTATCAGATAGGTCAACGGCTCGAGATCTTTGGAAATCACTGACAGACACTTTTAATTTATGATCAACACTTCGCAATTTTCCGTCATCAACTATACAATTAAAATTTCTCATAATTTTTCTCCAACATAACTGCGGTTTAATTTTGAGGTCACTCCACCGTAAGTAAGGTCAGGTCAGGAACGAGCGAGGTGAACCACTCGCAGCTAGCACAGGAAGTTGATAACGCTTTACGTATTTAAAACATGGGGCCAAACAGATAGCTAAAGCATTTATAAATAAACTGCGCGATTAAAAGATGTTCGCGAACTTTCTTTGTAATTTTCATTTCTTTTATGTAATTTTCTTAGGCTGAAAGAAATAGTGATGAAAACATCTGTTTAGATTTGTCCTCCTATTTAAAGCCATTACTGACTAATGAATATATATCCATAGTGACCTGATAGTCAGGCACTATAATTCTATATTAGTCTACAGTTTACTGTAGTCAGTAAGTTAGATAGTATTAGTGCATTTATTTTTTTCATAATTTTTTTAGCTTCACAGGTAGAAAGAATCGTTGGCAGAAAGAACCTTGTGTAAAGGTAACACTCCGAAAACTGTGGAATCAAACTTACAATCATCGTGTTTACAATTTTTTTTGAATCTCCGTATATAACTATCAGTTCTAGTAGCACTTCATGTAGGTACATATATTTAGGTTAAATTTTCGATTTTAAAAATCGTATGTAATAATAGCCTCCTAATAATTTTAGAAGATCAAGTTCAAAGAAACGAAATGTTACTTAGATAAGATACGATACGATATAATTTTTATTAATATTGAAATAAGCACTCTTAGGGGAAAATGGTACAAATGATAAAATGATAAAATAATAATTTTACAGGATAGATGTACCCATGTTATGTATAAATTTTTTTGCTATTTTTTTTCGCATAGGGGCACTAAACCTAGCGTTAAAATACTTCGTTCCCCACGCACTGTCTAATTATTGAGACCTTTTGTGTTGAATCCCGCACACAGCAGGGTAGGCAGAAGGAACCTAGTGTTAAGACACTCCGTTCCCCATTTTCTGCCGAATTTTCGGCGGAACTCAACGCCGCGCCTTGTCTACTACAGCGCGGAAACGAAAATAAAGAAATATAATCAGTCTCTATTAGGCATTAATCCCAGATTTTGCCAGGGTCTGCCTTCCTACTCAACCTACTTTGCCCGTGCAAGGTTTCTTTATCTTCAGTGGGTAGACTATTAGCTCTCATGTCCGGCATAACGACATCCAACCCGCGCTTCCTTAGGTGTCCAGGACGTCTCACTCCAGGGACTGACACAGCAACGCAAAATGCCGATAAAAGAGTCGAATGATGCTCTTGTATATAAGACTCTTGAGTTTGGCCCAGGCAGCTCTTATCCGGCTATAGACACCGTGATCTCACCGTGATCGTGCCTCCAGACTCGAGCATCACGTCTCCAAGATACCTGAACTTTTCCGACTTAACGGTCGGTTCAGGATCTATAAGGATAGTGCTCGAGTCCGGGCTCCCGCAGAGAGAGGGAACTGAGTAGATCGGTCGATATACACGGGAGCCCCCATACCAATAGATTATTTTAATACGCTGTACCTGGTCCATATACACGCAAAAAAAACACCTCGCCCACCCTATACACTGATTCGGATGATGCGAGAAAATTTTAAAATATCACTTACACCCTCTTTTTCTTAACTACAAAAAGATTTTATCTCATCATAGGTTATCTTAGTTCTATGTCAACAAAAATTATATAATTTCTTGAGGTTAGTTACGTTATATACATATATCTAACATCTCGAATGCTAGGTCATATCTAATTAACATATTTTTATTATATTATATACGGAATGTGAACGACATTATGTTATCATATCATCAAAATTTTGCATAAAACTTAAATTCAAATAATTTTTGAGATTTTCTATTTTTATTTTCAAAGTGTCCTAACATGAGGTTCTCTTTGCTTACATTGCTGTATGCAGGAGGTCCTATCTCCACTAGACTAGGCAATATCAACAAAACTCATTAAGTTTTTTAGGTTTAAACTCTTGCAAAAGTTTCACTCTTATAAATTTTTACACTGTTATTAATTTTTGTTTTTGCAATAAATTTTATCTTAATAATAAAATAGCATCCTATTTATTTGAAAGATTATGATTATTTATGTTTAAGATTATATTAATTAACATATGTAAAATTAAAAGTAAAAGTTTTTTTTTTTAATCTTTGACAAATAAAGAAAATATTTTATTATATAAACTATTTAGTATATTGACATAAACAAGTGATTAAAATTCAATAATGTGTCAATTTCTAAAGTATACATTTTATTTTATTTTTTTACGCTGTATCTCGCGCATAGTAGGGTAGGCACAGGGTAAATGGGAGCCTAGTGTTAAGACACTCCGTACCAATATTATAACACTTATTATTTACTTATTTTCCACTTTCCGCCAAATTTTGGGGGCATTGCATGTTGAATGGCGAAGCTAAACCACGTCACCAGAGCGAGGAAATGAAAAAATTTAATATCTTCGAATAGGAATGGAACCTGCAACCTGTTGCGTTTACAGTCGTGCGTTTGTGCCCCTGCGCCACTTAGCATAATTGATAATTTAAATATTTTAGTAATTGCATTATCGGGGTCTAATGTTTATGTTCTAACAAGATTTTATATATTTTTTCGTGAAGAGATGTACAAAATGGCGAATTACTACTAACAATGATATAACGGCGAAAATGAAGAATTTTCACTCAGGTTTGGGCACGTCGAGAGAGTGAATGATAAAAGAATGAAAGACAAATTTATGGAGCAAGAGTGGATGGTAACAGAGGTAGACGCGACCTCAGTTGACGAACACTGGGTTCCCTTTATTTATACTGCTTTACGGAAAAAGCTTGAAACTGTAGTAAAAGTAGACTTTTTTTAACACACTCTACCTACATTGTACACATACTGCCGATAAAGTTATCTAAGAAGTCATCAGTATAGTAATTACGTAATTATAAACGTTTTATTTAACGTAATTTGAACGTAACTTAAATTTATTAAACAATATCAAATTATTTTTATTTCTTAATATTTTCATTTTATCGCTCTGGCGCCAACTCAAAAGTCCGGCGTTGAGTTCCGCCACTTAACACGCAATGCCTCGAAAAAAAGGAAAGTGGGGAACGGAATGTCTTATGTCTACGTCTTACTATGTTCCCTCTGCTTACCCTGCTGTGTGCATCCCGCACAGCGTGAAGCTGATTTAATTATGATTTAATTTTTTATTTTCATTTCCCTACTCTGCTCTAGTCAAAGCGCGACGTTGAGTACAGCCAATCATCACACATTTTTTTGAAAATTAGTCTAAAAGGAATGTCTATCCTGCTCTGCGGGAATAAGCGTGAAGCTGTTTTAAAGTAAAATAATGTCGTAACCCATACACTTGTGAACAACTTTGAAAAAAGAAACAGTAAAAATATTTTTAAATATTATTATAAAATATTCTTTTTAAATTATAAACTAAAGTATAGATATTGTTATTATGCATAATTTAAAAAACAAAAAAATAATTATAAATAACTTACGATTTATAATGACACACAGTGTATACACTAACCTACAATAAACACTGAACTAAATAAATTTTCTCGAGTCTTTATATAAATACGTTAAGAACGATCGAGTCAAAAGCCGTAGTAAAAAAATACTACAGTTTATTATTATTTTAAAAGGTTCTCTTCGTTTATTTAGTATTTTAGTATTAGTATTTATTTTTTATTTCTTGGTTAGGTAATAGTTAAGTATTTTATTTTGCTTTATTCTACTAGTAATGTATATGCCAGCCGTGGCGCAGGACCACAAACGTGCGACTATAAAAGCGACAGGTTGTGAATTCTATTCCTACTCTGGAAATGAAATATTTAATATTTTGATTATGGTACCGAGGCAAAGCGTGGCGTTGAGTTTCACAATCCAGCATGCAATGAAAGTTCAAAGAACGAAAGTGTGTGACAAAGTCTTAAGTGATACTTTTTTACAAATATTCTTATTATCCAAAAGTACTAAAACGTTCATATTTATAGTCTTTATACTACAGACATACATATATAAAAACCCGAATGCCTTAGTGATTTCGCGGGTGAAGTTGGGACGATCGGGACGCTACTTAATAATAAAGCCGTCGTGGCGCAGAGGCACAAGCTGGCGACTGTAAATGCAACTGTTGTGTCACACTCGGGGAATGAAATTTTTAATATTTACATATGCGTTATATATATCAGCTTCACGCTGTATCCAGCACATAGCACATAGCAGGGTAGGCAGAGGGAACCTAGTGTTAAGACACTCCATACCCCACTTTCTGCCGAATTCTGGAGGCATTGCGTGCTGAATGGCAGATCTCAACGCCGCGCTTTCGACACCAGAGCGAAGAAATGAAAATATAAATTTAACTAAATATTTCATCTCCTCGAGTGGGGATCGAACCCACAACCAGTCGATTTTACAGTCACACTTCGTGCCGCTGCGCCACTAACTAACTTTATCTAAATATGTTAAATTCGTTGGGGAGCGTATCCTATGCAAGTTAACGAATAACAATATGTAAATCTACGTGAGGCTTTCTTTTGGCTTCTACTTTGACAATCGCTAACTATTACTCTTAAAAGTTAGACACAACGGTTTGAAGATAGTTAGACTCTGTAATAACCATCAAAACCGTTGAGTTCCTGGAAGATCCTCAAAGAGATCGCAGGAGAAAATGTATAATATGCGGAGGTGACCGATATGTTAATTTTTGGAGAAAGAAGTAAAATTTGTATCTAAACAACATTTGCATTGAAGTTAATGTTAGTAAGAAGCAGAAGAAGGAAAAGATACAAAGGATATTAAATACTTCAGATGGCAAATCTAGACTCAATTAAAGTCTTCAGTCGGGCATATCGAATAGTGAGTCGTATCGTATTACTAAAGTTGTCAGATATGATAAAATACAAAATGCAACAAATTACAGACGACAACCTTTTATTACTAGAGTATTAAATACAATAATACTGCAAAAAAAAAGAAGATATCAAGAATTTTCATCCAAAGAAAATCTCGCTTTTGTTAAATGTTTTCACCATTGTGGAAAATGAAAATAATGCCTTTATGGAATAAAACAGCTATATAAAGGTAGTCGTGCAAATTGTTACCGTCAATAGTCTTCTTATATAATGTCTACTGTATCTATTCTGACAATATATAACTAGCAACTCAAAGCGTGACTGTATAAATGAAAGCTAGAACAACTTTTGCTATTGTTTTCTTGTACTCAAAGAAATATTTTTATATTTTTGACAATATCGACGTGTGCAACGTGGATATTCCGCCGCCTAAGGTCAAGATTTAAAAATTTAATGTAATGTAATGTAAATTTGCTTCTAAGATCGAAATTCAGAGACTAAAATAAAACTAAGATGTAATAGTTGAAAAGCTATAAAATATAATTTAATGTCTAATTTTATAGTAGTATCAATTACTTATAATTTTATTACACGTACAAGATTGATATAATCATTAGTTGGTCTTAACATTATGTGGCTGAAAAACGAATGAACTCATAAATTCGCGTTTTCTATCGCATCGTATATCAAGTCCAGTTCTCTTCAAAACTGTAAGTTGCAAATAGAACATTCATATAATAATTTATCAACCCGGTTGAACCAGTGCGGTTATATTTTCCGAGTATATAGTTATTTGAAGCTTTTTACAGATGTGCTTTTCTTTTCTTGTATAATAAAATCACTATCATATTTATATATTACTCGCAAGTGTATACATATATATACTTAAATTTTACTAATGGGTCCAAAGGATTACTTGAGCAATCTAAGCCAAAATTGAAACATATTATTGGGCAATGTATATAGTTTTTTATAGAGTATTGTTTTTAAGAATCCTCTAGATAGTGTTATTAATATATTGGAGTAATGGCATCAATTACAAGTTAAAATTAACTATAACTATAGTGTTGTTTTAAAAAAGGAACCGTAGAGTTGGTTGCCGGTTCTATTACCTCGCGTCTGAGCCGGGGATTGTGATCTGAATTGTACTACTAACATAATATTTCGTTTAGAAATAAGTAATATTTAATTTTAAATAGTGTGGTGTCATTATCTTCGCGGTCTGTAGAGCCTAATTTTCAACCAGTGGGATAGTGTCATCCTAAGAAAATTGCCTTATTAGGGTCTACATTAAGAAACTAGCTAGATATCGGAAAGGTATTACAAAATGTAACAATTCTCCGTTATTTAATCTGGAGGGGAGGCTAAGTAAGGGCTTCATGAACAATTATCGGTACTTATATTAACAGGTTATCAAAGGAAGTGAGCAAGTCTAGCTTTATATTTGGACGGTTATGAAAGCTTCCTTATAGAGGAAAGTCTGGATCTGTCTGAAATCTGATCTGATCTGTGAAGCCTCTTTTAAAATCTGTTTGGATGCAGACTATAAGTCAATCTAATAAACAGTTCGGAATAGTCTGAGATATATATAAATCAAATTTAAAAAATAATAATTGAAGATAGAGTTTGATTGAGTGTTTATTAATTGAATTTAAAAATTAAGTAATTTACATTTCTCTTTGTTTGTCAAATTGCTTATAAATAAAACAATGTTACTCATATATTTTTGTGTTTTTACATTTACAATCATTCAGATTTACATCACATAACGTCGTTCGTGGTCACCTGGAGTTATAAACACGTCTCTCACAGATGCTGTGCATCGTCACATCCCAAATAATAGTACAAGTTTTACACAACAATAAAACTTATATTGTTGTAGAGAAACGATGAAGAGCAATCATTTTAAGGTCTCCTAAGGTAAGAATTGTAGCTGCACCATTTACAAGTTTACGCGCCGTACCAACTGGGACCACGTGATCGGCACATCGCTAATTGGTCGAAAACAACAACCGGAAGTGAAAATCATTGGCTGCTAAAAAGGAAGAATACTGCGTTCTCTCACAGGTGCTGTGTATCATCTCTCCCCAATAATATAAGTTTTATGGTTGTGTAAAACTTGTACTATTATATTTCCAAGACACATTCAGTATAAATATATTATAAATAATATTATAATATAATTATAAAAATATTATTTTATTGCTTATTACAAGTTGTTAGTTAAATACCCGCCTAGTAGTTATGGAAAATTTTATATATAAATTTTAGAAAAAGTGTTTTTATTGTGGTTATTTCCTGTATACATGAATATGTTACATTAATATGTTTTGCCGGTACTGGTGGTGTCGTAAGAGGCAACTAAAGTACGTGTGGTAGAGTCACGTCGC
>DWAN01005830.1:0-10938 GCA_018230445.1 Heliconius hewitsoni | reverse complement strand
GTTAAGACACTTCGTTCCCCACTTTCTGCCGAATTCTGGAGGCATTGCGTGTTATTTTTATTATTTTTTTTATTTTTTTTTAGTTCATATTAATAGTTTATTTGGCCGAATATTTGAAAAGTATTATTTGTATTTTGTTATATGTATTTACATACTAAAATGGCGCCGTCATAAAAGTCTTCATTATTTGTCATAAGAACTGGACATGTTTAATTATATTTTTCTTATAAAATATAATATGAATCGTAAAAACACAAATTGATATGGATTCACTCGCTTGGCAAACCATTATCCAAATTTAGGTTTTCCTTAAAAAAAATGTAATTCTAGCCGCTAGGTAATAAACATGTAAATTACTATATTTTGGATATACTTTTAAAAATAACCAACCACACTAATTTTTAAAATGGCATTATTTAAAATTTTATATGATATTTTATTTAAAAAAATTAATATGTTGCAATTTTACCAAAAATATTTAAGTATACAAGTTATGTAGAGAGAGAGAGAGAACGCACTTAGAATCGACACCAGAGCGAAGAAATGAAAATATTAAAAATTTCAAGTGGGAATCAAACACACAACCCGTCGCATTTATAGTCACACGCTTGTACCCCATACCGCCGTTGTCTCTAAGATTAGACGTATGATGTACATACATATTTCATACAGTTTTCATCTGATTAATTTTGTTCCAAGAAGGTTAGACGCCGCTGTAGAGCCTACCAGCTGCTCAAATTTGACAGCGTAGTGGGTGGTTAATATAATTTTTCAGAATGTCGCCTTGAATACAGCCCCTAACAAATTTTAATTTTTATAAAAAAATAGATAGAAACTCTTTATTTTGAAAATCTTAAGCGAACTATATAATTTGGGAGATATTTTTATCTTCACAATGCATATCATTGATAATTATGTATATGGAACTACTGTCTCCTTTAGTTTCTTAGATATATGAAACAAGACTTAAAATTAAAAAAAAAATATTTGCACTAACTAATAAGTAAAAAAATCTATCGACATTCACTTTCATATAGTTGAGACCGCAATATCCTCAGTGTCTTCCACGTTTTCAATTACAGAGCCACGAACAAACAATAATAAATCTGATTTGATCGTGTTCCTTAGAATACATAGATACATACGTATGAACACGAAATATCATGTAGAGGTATAGTATAGATAATGTTTATTGCCTAGAATTTCACGTGTTTTGCAACAAAATAATGCGCAAATGTAATATGAAGCTTCGAAAACGAAATTTGCTGAAGTGTCTCCCTGTATACAATATTATATATCCCTTGTAACGAGTCCAAATGAATTATGTATATATAAATTTTCAACCAGACAGGCTGCCATATCGAGCAGCCTAAACCACTGTCTCTAGAAACAGGAAATTTGGAGGGCACATTCCTTTTACGACGTAGGGAGAGCGAACATAAGATATTATCAAATGGTGTTTTTTTTCAGTTTCACGTATCCCGCATATATAGAGTAACTAGTGTTAGGACACTACGTTCCCCACTTTATATGTTTAATGGCCAAACTCAACGCAATGCTTGTGCCTTGGTACCAGAGCGAAGAATATGAAAATATTAATAAATAATAATTCATTCTTCCCAGTGGGATCGAACCCACAACTGTCGCCTTACAGTCACACGCTTGCGCCCCTGCGCCACGACGGCCTCTACCAAATGTTGACGATAAGAACGATTTACTTGAAACAAAATATTATTTAATGCGTGCTTTTATATATAAATGAGGAAATTATATATATATAGTCGTAACTCAGGGGCACAAAGTGTGGTTGTAAACGGGACTGGTTATGGGTCCGATCACCACTCGAGGAAATGAAATATTTATTTATATTTATATTTCCATTTCTTTGCTCTAGTATTGAGGCACAGCACGGCGTTGTATTCTGCCACTCAACACGCAAAACTTCGTCCAGAACCCGTCGGAAAATGGGAAATGGGGTGTCTCTTAACATTAGGTTCCCACTGCCTACCTTGCTGTGTGCGGGATACGCTGTAAAGCTGATAAAATTTATTTCAAAACAAACATATTTCAATTTGATTATAGAATTAATCAACTATTTTATACTATACGACAACTGTACCATAAAATTTAAATTTTTAAGCAAACATTGCAGGAAATAAGTGAGCAAAGGACAATGGCCGATTTTACCTAAACACGTTCAAGGTTGTGTAAATATCTTGAATTTATATTTTTTATTTTAACATTAACAAAAATATTTATATATCATCTATTTATTATTTTTGTTTCATAAGTTTCAACTTCGAATTTATTTATAATATAACTATATACTTGTGGATTCGATCCCCACTCGAGGAAATGAAATATTTATTTAAATTTATATTTTTATTTCTTCTTTTGCTCTGGTGTCGAGGCAAACCGCAGCGTTGAGTTTCGCCACTTAATATGCAATGCCTCTAGAATTCGGCGGAAAGTGGGGAATGGAGTGTCTTAACACTAGGTTCCCTCTGTCCTATCACTAGGCTCGCTGTATGCGGAATACAGCGTGAAGCTGATTTATTTAATTTTAGTTATTTAAAAATACTTAATTTAACGTTATTTAAGAACAGAACAACTAAAACAATCTTTACAATGTCAATAGTCTGAGATGCTGATATCGCTTTTAGAGCGTGCTGGATTTTACTCAACACCTGTTGGTTCAAATTTCAATTTTCAATTAGAGAAAGTTATGCAATTATTTCAAATAATAATCAATGTCTGTGAACCATCTAAAAGATAAAAACGAACTTATTTTTTCAGCTTCTCACTGTATCCCACATATAACAGTGTAAGCAAAACAAACATATTCTTAAGACATTACGTTCCCCCTAATTTCTGCTGATTTTTAAAGTCATTGCGTTTTGAGTAACGGAAATCTACGCCGCGGTTTGTATAAAGCAAATGCTTTGAATATATATGTCATTTCCTCGGGCGGGGATCGAACTCACAACTAGTCGCGTCTATAGTCACACACTTGTGCCTCAACTGTTCGTCCAAATCTCAATGTAGAGAAATTTTATATTTCGCATAATTTCGCGGCCCGCAACGTCTCTGAATAATCTAAAAGATATAAACGAAGTTATTAATACGAGTCTAAAAAATAATTTTTAAAATCTAGTTGGAATTCAAAGATATACTTCGTGTAATTATAAATTCAAGTGACCGATATCGCAGCGTGTTTTATAAATTTGTATTATCAATTATATAGGACAAAAAAAATTAACCTTGAATCAAACAAAAGTAAGCGATCGTTTGAATATTAAATTGTGATGAGTGAACAAATACTGCATATTCAACGTCGCGGTTAACTAGCTGCGAATTGCTTCTGGCGTTGGGCTGTGTCCACAATGCATTGCAGTGCCGTGCTGGTGGCGACGTGAAAAAAAATAATAATATAAATTTATAGAATAAAATTCAAAATATTTTTGCAAATGTTGCATGGATGATTTAGAAAATTATATATTTTTTAATCTATGCGATGTATATATAATATATATATTTTTTCGTTTTATTTAACTTTAGATGAGTTATTTTCTAATATTCATATTTTTTTAATAATATGATAGAAGCTGTCAGCAATGTTTTTTTTTTATTTTAAGGGCTGTATTTTATATGTTGTATTAAGAAATATAAGAATATATTTTTTGGGTTAAATACAATTTTAATTATAGCTAGAAAACCTGTGAATGACAATACAGCTCAGCAGTAAACATCATTAACAAAAAGTTTTTCATATACATACATGTTATTCTAAAATTAATTGTTATTATTTTAATAAAGAAATATGTAAATGTAATATTAAGTTATTCTGCGTCCAACGACACCACGCAAATGTTATACGCAAAAAAAAAAAAATTAAACTTCTCAATGGTGTATTCAAAATGGCCTCGTTTCATTCATTCACTCAATAGTTTTGCAAAGGTTATTAAATATTATTAACAATTATATACATACATACATACATACTTGCGCAGGAAGCTATGAACTTTAAAGAAAACCCACCGACCGTAACCTGCTCTACGCATGAGTAGTCGAGTTTTCTTAATTGTAAGATAAAATTTATGTCGATAGAATACATTGAGATCGTTGGTTTATTGAAATTTTCTTTTTATTTCTAAATAATATAATATTACCAACGATTACATTAAATAAATATTCAATTTATTAATAAAACATACAAAATTTTACGTTTTATTACCAGTTTACTGTACCAATTTTGAAGTGATAAATAAAAACTTAGAGCCGACATAACCACCGTTGTAAGACGGATCCCGAAACACGCAATAATAGTGTAACGTCTAATCAACGTATGATAAACAAGAAAAATGCGTGAATAATGTATAGCTTCCACTAAGAGAAAAAACTTTAATGTAACCATACTATACTTATGTACACGCTGCTTCTTTTGTAAATTCAAATGCTACCTCTTGTATATACAATACAATATTCTACTGTTTAATACAAGTTTATTTAAAACTAAATCTTATTTATAAAATTGTCATATATTATGAAATAACGCTAATGAAATTAATGTATAAATTGTAATACAAATTTATTAAAAAAATATATAAATTAAAAAATATAACGAAAAAACTAAATTTAAAAAAAAAGAACTCCTTGCGAAAGTTGTATTAGAACATAAAACTCACCCAAAAGCTTTCCACGTAATGGGAAAAAAGGAAAACTCCCGGAAGTGACATGATTGTCCATTTAAATCTACAACAAGACGGACGGGGGGTTCACGTAGCGTTTTCTATTTATACACTTAATGTTTACTAACATCACACAGTACATATAAAATTCCTTTTTGCCGACAGCCTGTCGCGTGGCAGAGCGACGCTGAGGGTCCGAGAGCTGGCGAACTGCGACTGAAGTGACGGCGGCACGTTTAGCCCCTATATACCTACCTTACTACTTCTTGCCGAACGCTTTGCTTCACGCTCTACATCCACGATCTAATAACTGTGGATCTTGGATATCTCACTTACACGGGACAGACAGACGGACGTACAAACTTATATGGTTATATAGTCGGTGGCCACTTATCGCGTCGACCTATTATTAATCGTAAGGGCCTCGTGAAAAAAATAAATAAAAATCCAGCTCAAGGCTACGGTGACCCCAATCGTATGCGTTTGTGATCAATTGCTTATTAGATAATAATTTCGTTTGTAATTTATCGAAGCCAGATCACAGACTCCGTTGAGACAAAGTCTTCGTTTCGCTTTCGACAAGAAAATTATATTTTTATATTTTTAATAGGTACCCCAGGGGCCTTGAAGACAGGGGTCTTCAAGGCCTAAGGCAGTATGATTTTTTTTCTGTAATTAACATATTATAATAAATATAGTAAGTAAATAAATATATTATTTTCAGCCTTTAATTTATTAATGCGCGGGCAGTCGTAGTTTAGGGGCACAAGTGACTTGACCGTTAACGCATCTGGTTATGGATTCGATCCCAACTCGAGCAAATGAAATATTTATTTAAATTTATATTGTGGCTCTAGTGTCGAGGCAAAGCGCGGCGTTGATTTCACCACTCAACACGCAATATCTCCAGAATTAAATTTTCTGAAAATATGGAACGGAGTGTCACTAGATGTCAGTGACACTAGATTCCCTCTGTCTGTGTGGAGCTGATTTCTCATTTCTTTAATTTATTTTTTTTGGCATTACACCATGATGCTAATATAAAAACAAGTCTATAGTTATTTTTCTAAGGGCCATGTCTATTTAACGATACATATATAAATTTGCTAGGACGTTTTCGTTATCAAACTAAATAATCCAATAAATACCATCGATTATCTTCTTTGCATAACTGCTAATTATATATTTAATTTTGACATCATCATTTCCAAAACACCATTATAACAAAATTTATAAATAATAAATATCGTATTTCAAAAACAATAAACAATTGTTCGTTTTTTTTATATAAAGAAAATATCACGCAGAAATCACGGATGCATATTGCTTTGATGCTGGCTTCGAAGCTCACTCCATATCAGCGGTAGTATCTTAATAACCACCTAAAATGGAGAGACATGACGGAAAAAGTCGAAGGTTACAGTTAATATTGTTAAAGATAAGTTGTTTTTTTACGATTACTTTTATATACTTGTATATTATAATTAGATAAATGCCAGGAAAGCTAGTAACTGATATTAAAATAAGTCATTAAACTTAGCCGAGACTATCTGTTTGAGTCGAGGAAAAAAAATATTTATATTGCTTTTAAAAGTGGCAATAAAAAAAAATGAAATATTGATATTCTGATATATTAATAATATGGTGACATAATGATTGTTGTTTGTTTTTTATTGCATTTATATATTTAATGCTTCTAGTCTCCAGTCTACAGCATTTCGTTTTGTTTTCATGTTGTGGCACTATAATAAATAATTTTAACTTTCTAATAACTTGAAATTATATAATTTTAGTATATTGGCTTTATTGCTTACAATATTAATCAATTATCAAAGAGATTCTAGTGTGCTTACCACGAATATTTAAAGATTAGGTAAATGTTTATTTGTGTAGTGTATCAATATAATGATTTCATTGATCAAAGTAATAAATTTTTTCATCGATAAAGCGCATATTTTGTCATTTTTTTTTCTTTTATACGTTTGCTTGAGAGTGACCGCGACTTCAATTGCCTAGATTGTATGATACAAGTATTTGATAATCTTTTCTTTTAGGATCGAAAATTTGGTCTAAATTGTACGTACTTAGAGTAGGCAGGCATGTTATTATATACAGATGTTGATCAGCATTATTTACGGCTTCATTTCCATAGCTCATATAAAGCGTTACTTTTGTATTATGTTGATATACTATACCGTAAACTACTTATAATATAATCATCTATTATCAAGTTAAAAAAATATATATAAATGAGTACTTGTAAAAATTTTAAGGTTGAAAAGTTTCTGAACTTTACGCTGTAGCCCGCTGTATAGCAGGCAGATGGAACATAGTGTTAAGACTCTACGTTCCCCACTTTCCGCCTGATTTTCGAGACATTGCTGTATAAAGCAATCGTGGCGCACGGGCGCAAACCTGTAACTGTAAATTTTCTGGTTCTTTTAGAAATGTATTAAAAGTGGAATAAAGTAGCAATTTTAATTTTCTAATACCCCTCTGAAAAACGAATATATTAATTTAAATTATTGTAAAAGTAATTTACTCCTATCTAAACACGTAAAAAAGAGGGAACATGGGAACCTAGAGATCTTAAGAAAGGAGATGACCATTCCCATTAAGATAATTCCGTTCTCCATTTTCACCTAAATTCTGGAGGCATTCGGCGAGGAAGTGAAAATACTAAATATTTCATTTCCCTCACTGGAAATCGAACTCACAACCTGTTACAGTAGCACGCTTTTGCCACTGCACCACAACTGGCCTCAATTATTTATTTGACTACGTTCACCGTACAAGTGGCTCTACGATACGCCGAAAAATATGTAGGGAGATTCTTGTAACTTAGAACACTTTTCTTTAACTCAAGTTAATTAAAATAAAACATTACAAAGTATTGATTTTTATATATCACATCCTCATATTAATATTAATAAGCAGTTATACATAGAACTACTAAAAATATATTTTTGAGTATAAAAAAAATAAAAACCGTTTTTTTATATTGTCTCAAACGTACAATCACGTCTTGTAAAATGGGACAGTGCCGAAATATATAATACGGGAAAACAAAAATAATAATTTGGACAGTCCCAAGGTGCAAAATTATTATGTTTTATTAATGGAGTGAGTTTATGTAAACTGATTAAGTACTCGATCAAAAAATAGCAAAATAATAAATAATAGTATACACATACGCTGACAACTATGTATGCGTAACTTAAGTCCTCTTACCTTAAATTCCCCACTCAGAACGTCAATGAAAAGAGATAGAGAAAAAAAACAGTAACAAAATTTCACCAATACGCAACTACCTGACGTGAACATTCACCATCTCCGACTTATTCGCGTACGATGGAGATGTTGGGTACAAAAGACCGCGGGGCTCATTTGTAGCACTTAAAGCGCCAAATAAAATCTTCCGCCCCTCATCACTGTCGCCCCTCGGTACAGCTGTCCTGAGGGGACCTACACGGATCTTCTCTACCTACCTACGGATACATCACCACTACGAGTATACATTTTTAACGAGCTCTCTTTTAACAATTACTGATTAGATAATTTTTTTTGCTGCTCACAATACAATTTAGATAAATCCCGATATGTGTACATATGTACCTATTTGTGACTTATTTTTAGCTATACACCAATCAATCACTGCGTTTGGGCGTGTTATATAATAGGAATGGGGCAGTAGTTACATTCAACAGTGCCATATTTTTGACCCCCAACGAAAACATGGGGTGTTATAAGTTTGACGTGTCTGTTTATGTTTATATTTGTATGTCTGTCTGTGGCATCAATGGGCGTAGAAAAAAGGGGGGCCGGGTGGAGGTGGTCGACCGTGCCCACCCCATAACAGTCTGGTCCCTAAAGATTAGGATATAGAGTTTTTGTTGTAGGTTTTTAATTATCAATTATTTTTATACCTTTTTAAATTTGCTTTTGTTAATGAATTAAATATCTTTCTATTATACATAAATAGCTTTTATTATATAGCAATGATGCTATTATTGAATATACAAATTTCAATCTGTGTATGTAAATTTCAAAATGTTTCACAGCTTCACTATATGTGTCACACATTTGGATCATTTACTCACAAACTAACAAATTTCGGAGCTGTAGGTTTAATGCTCTAGGAGGATTGGCATTACAACGAAACCAGTAAGAACTTCGCTTCGCTCAGCTCCATGATAAAAAATAAACAAATAACATATTAATAATACAACTAAACAAACATATGATTTCTATACACCATTGTATATATTTAAGATAATTATTAGAATAATTAACGATAAGTACTTAGTACCTAGACGCTGTGATAATGATATGTGAGACATGACTACCTACCAGTTTAAAATGTGCAACTAAAATGTATTTATTTATACATTTATTTTATTATGTTATTTAATATCTGTGGTTGATATTTAAAGCAATCTTTTGATATAGTTGCATATTTTAAAGAGGTTTTTAGGACTGCTTCAGAAAAACAGCTTTATGCTTGTTCACGCTTCATGTTGTTCATGCTTCATGTTTGAGGGTAAGTAAAGGAAATCTAGCGATAATACACTCCATTTCCGTTTAATTTTTAGAGACATTACTCGATTATGTTGAGTTAAGTTGTGAAACTCAACGCCGCACTTTATCCACCAGACAGAAATTAATTTAAATACAATAATTCTCCAGGCCAGTCACGGTGTAGGGGCACAAGCGTGTGACTGTAAACGCGGCAGATAGTCAGTCCAATTTTTATTCATTAATTTCTTCGCTTTCGTACGAAGGCAAACCGCGGCGTTGAATACCGCTACTCAATACGCAACGCAAAGCAGAAAGTGGAAAACGGAGTGTCTTAATTCTCTCTGCCTACCCCGCAGATAGGATGCAACGTGAAGCTAAAAAAAACATTATCCGAGTGGAAATCCAATGCACAACCACTGCGCCTTCTGTAACTATGGATGTGTGATGGCCGTTTTTTTTTTGCTTATTCGTTTCAAATATTTCAACCTGCTAATGACTAGCTTCTATCCTACAGTAAAAAAAATTTACATCACATTACACTTTTATGTAAAACCGAACATAAATTTAATTCTAGAATTTGCTCCAAATAAGAGTATTTCTCAACGAAAAAAATAATAACTAGTTCCATCAAATCAAATTAAACTTTCTTCTCCGACTTTCGTAAGGAAGAGGTTATCAATTCATTGTATTTTATTATTTGTTATTGATTTTTTTTGATTGTTACCTCATAACTTTTGACTGGGTGAATCGATTGTGATGATTATTTTATTATATAAAATTCAATTCAATCTCATTTTAATTTAGTCAATTTCTGACAATGGCATCCATGAGATCTTAAATTTGCATTAAGTATGAACGCGACAAATGGGCGAATAAACCCGATAATCCGCCAACCGATTTTGAGGATTATTTTTTTATTGGAGAAGATACACTTCAAGGGAAGTTCAGTGAGAGTTTGGTTAGGTCCGATTATGAGATCCAGTTGAAAATGAAGAAGTCGGTATTTTCTTGTTAAACATTATATCATATCTTTAAGTCTTTAGATTTAATTATAACACTATCCGAATTTCGATAAAGCTGATCTTCTCACATTTCATTCATAACAATACGTACACGTAACATAGTTCATTCTTATATACTAACGTCCGTAATTCTTTTATACTAACGCCATATTAGTAGATGGGTAGTAGGTAATAAGCATCACGGTGAAGTTCAATCAAGAGAATGGCAAAGTCATTATCTATTTACATAAAACTCTTCCGTAACAAACTGACAGACAAAAAACAATTCCAAAACTGTTGGATTTAGAAAGTTAAAATTTGCCATGCATATTTTAAAGACTGACTGACTGACTTGTGGAACACCTAGAGAGGACTTTTCTCAGGAAACGAGAAAAGACAGGACTACGTGATTATACCAAGTATGAGTTAGTACTTATTGACAAAATTGTCAGCTCACAGATTTGATTAAACACCGACCGCCCGACACGTTACAGATAATATTAAAATGGGCGGAAACTTAAGAACGTGACAAGCACTCTCTGTCCATTTCGTAACGAAAAATGTAATAAAATCGTAAAAAATTAAAAAAATGAATGATGAAATGATTAACGTATGACTATTTTACTTAAGCTATTATTTTTTTATTGCTACTTATTTTGAGGCCAGTCGTGGCGTGGTGGCACGAAGTGTGACTGTAAAACTGACTGGTTGTGGGTTCGATCCCCACTCGA
>DWAN01005829.1:0-10940 GCA_018230445.1 Heliconius hewitsoni | reverse complement strand
GGCTTCGCCCGCTTAAACCACAGAATACTAATAAGTAATAACACTAAAATTATATATTGATGTTTAAAAATACAAGAAAAAAAATTGCTAACGTAAAAACAATTAACTAGACTTTTAATACAATGAAAATAATAGGAAGTGACACTAACCGCAGGTACAGTAGGTGACATCGAAACCAAAATTAACTATACAACACAACTTTTTTTTAATTGAAACTGAAGTTCCTGAGCACGTTTAACCAAACAAACCCTTCAATAATATTAACTGTATACGTTATCGGCTTTTATTATGTCATGTAATCTGTAATTCATTCTAGTATAATCTTAATCTTTAATTAATCTTTTCATCTAATTACTAAAATAATACATCAAACACGTAAATGCGGTCAACCATTCAAAATATAGTACTTAGCCCGGGAAGTGAACCCGAAGCCAAAGTCGGCCCTTTTACGGTCCATTTAATGATTACGCTCCTAAGTATCAAGACATTGGAACTGTCCTACTGTTAGGAGAAAAATATATGGAAGGGATATCTTCAATACATTTGTACCAAATTTAAAGCGAAATGTGTATTTTATTTTCTTAATATGCTTTTTAAAAAAGTGTTGTTAATACGGGTTGAAATTCTGTTACAATCTTTTTTAGATTTTCTTTCCGTGAGTGATTAATTTTTTTTAATTCAAGTATAATTTTTTCCATTACCTTGATATTATTCTACTCTCTGTTCTTAGAACTTATGAATATGTTCATTGATTTTACTAAGTAGTCATACGGTCATGATCTATTTGGATGACGGTTGTTTTTGGGAAACGTTTAATATACTATATACAGGGCAGGTAGAGGGTACTGGGAACCTAGTGTTAAGGAAGTCTTTTACGCACTTACCACTACACTGAATTGATGAGGCATTGCATATTGAGTGGCGGAACTCAACGCCGCGCTTTGCGTCGTTACCAGAGCGAGGAAATTAAAATATTGCCCCTTGTGCCCCTCCGTTATGATGGCCACACAAACGTGCCCCAGAGGTATATAATATAGATAACATAAATATAAATAAAATAATATAAATATAATGCTTCCTCTAAGGGATTAAAAGTTCGCGTTTACAGTCAGATGCTGTCTGTTAACCTCAACATAGTCGTATATTTATCAAGTTTAAATAAAAATCACTCTCTATCAAAGCGCATATATGGCTGAATGTTACTTGAAATATGAATATATTTACTTCAAAAGTTGAATCTGGTGATTTTTTTTTATATTCATGCATCTTCATACATATATGTTTAAGAAGAAATATTTTAGTGCGCATAGTAAAGATATAATGAAATTGAGGTCTGACGTTAGTATCTTGAATAGTAAAAGTTCTGTCGCAGTCCAAGCTTGGCTTTAAAACTTTTAACTGAGAAAAGCTAGTTTAGAATAAGGTAAGTAAAGCACTTTCATTAAATGTATTAAGAAATTAAGTCATCTTTTTTTATATTTTTTTTTAGATTCCCGCTGCTTTGTGCGAATACAGATCCTGCACATAACAGAGGGAACCTGGGAACCTAATGTTAAGTTTCCGTTACCATTAGACATTGGACCCACCGATCGCCACTTTCTGCAAATTCTTGCGGATCGCTGTTATAATATAATATTAAAATAAAATTTAAAAAGCAATAAAATTTAAGTCTTAATTTTTTTTCTATCCGTGCTTTCAAAATAATCGTGTTATTTTCAAGTTTGTATATATAGTGTGTTTGTATTTAACGATACTAATACAGCATCACGTTGTATCTCGCCTATAATAGGGTAGGCAGACCTAATGTTAGGACAGCCCCACTCCCTCTTTCCGCCGGATGAGACATTGTATGCTGAGTGACTTGTTACCAGAGCGAGGAAATGAAAATATTAATAAATAATAATTAATTCCCCCGAGTGGTAATTGAACCCACAATCGTTGTATTTACCGTCACACAATTTTGCTAGTCGGCCTACGTCGGCCTCAAACGATATTAAAATTTAAATAATAACTAAAATATGATCTGTCTGTCTTTCTGTTTGACCGAGCCATCTCCGGAACAGCAGACACAATTTGTATAGAATTTTCACCCGAGAATAGAGGTGGTGGAGCAACCAAAATCTATAGGCTATATTTTATACCGGAGCTACCGCGGGATCGGGATTTACGTGGAAAAACCCGCGTTTGTCGTGTGCGCCTACTTGCTGCCTACCTAGATATATATGAAAAGACTAACCATTCTTCTTCTAAGCAATACTATTTGTATGAGCAAACCCAAATGAAATCGAATAAGATAGAAAAAGAGAGAGAAAGAAACTACGATTTATTAAGCGTACAACAATCTAGATAACAACAGTAAAACAATCAATCAATGTTCCTTAAATACACTTAAATCTATATATTAATATGTGACGCAAAAACTTTGCCTTCCTTTTTAAGAAAATTGCGCGGAGACGTATGAAATTTGGCACACTTGTGATTTATATGTAGAAATGCAGAATGTTTTTTGATAATAATGTTTATAAAGTACACTAAACTTATAAATTGAACATTATACACACTACTATGCATTTGACAATATATACAACACTTTTGTGTATATATGAGGCCAGTCGTGGCGCAGGGGCACAAAATGAGATTGTAAAATCGACTGGTTTGGGTACGATCCTCACTCGAGTGAGCTGTTTATTTACATTTCTTTGCTCTGGCAAAGCGCGGCGTTGAGTTTCGCCATTCAATACGCAATGCCTCCGGAATCCAATGATGAGTATTATGAAAATATTATTATAATACGCATAATAATAATAAATGAATAATCGTATAGTTCGTGCGGCTGAGGTCGCGGGAGCCACTAGTTTTAAGTAATTATAGCATAAGACATGCTTAATATTTAAATGTAAAATACAAAAAAAATTACAATTTCTTAAAATTTATGCAGTAAAGTAAAAAATATCGGATAAAAGAAAGTATTTGTATTACTTACTGTAATTTTTATGTAAGCATTAGTTACCAGAAAATATAATTTAAAAACTCATATAAAACATAAACACAAGAGAAATTTCAACAAAAATTGACTTATTTCATTCCCAGTAAATATATTATGATTAGAACCGTCTTATGTTCGTCGATACGCCGCTGTAACGTACGCGAGAGCATATTCTTTTCGTGGCAAAAACAAAAAGAAATTTACCAATAAAATATATAGTAGTGAATATTGAAAAACTTGGAATTCGGTACGACATCTGCATATAAATGTTCTGCCTCTCGCCTTAGGTTATTTTATTATTATGTTTGTTTCATTTTTTTCTTTTTATTTACTCTAAGGTAGTATGTATAGATTTGATATAAACTTCTAATTGATGTTTTCATGAGAAGGTGCTTAAGGAAATCATGTTTTTTGTTATAATTTAGACAGTACGATAATATAAGTGACGTGATATAGCGGCGCAGCTTCTGACTGTAAACGCGATGATTCTGGGTTCTATTTTTACTCGGAGGAATTAATTATTTTCATTTCCTCGCTCTGATAACTGAAAGGGCGTCCACCACTTAACAAGCAAAGTCTTGTCGCACGGATGGAAAGTATAATAGGTTCCCTCCGCTTACTCTGGTATAAAAGCTATAAAAATAACAAAATCATAATATAGAATACAAAATGAATTACCGTAAAATTATTTCTATATAAGATATCTATTGAAGTAAAGAGACCAAAATGTTGACAGATTCAGCTGGTTTCAATATGAAAAGTTGTTATTTTAGGAAAGATCAATTATTTAAAAAAAACGCGAACAATGTGTTCTCTAAATCTAATAAATTAAATGAAACCTTTTTTAAAACAACTAACAAATGGTTTGCTGAACGCTGAACATTGAAAAATAATTTACATAACATAAGCAGGGTATTATTATTTATTTTTAGCCTCACACCATGTTCCGTATATAGGATAGTGTTAAGACACTTAAGTCCCAACTGTCACCCAAACTCAAAGCCACGTTTAGTCTATATTTATGGAGCAAGAAAATAAAATATTTTATCCCATTGAGAGGCACGAAGCCACAGCATCAAAGATGATGGCAAATTATCATATAAGATTCTTCACAAGTCTGGCCCTGGGGCAATTAAGCAGCAAAGAAATTAAAATATTAATAAATAATTCTCGTAAATGGGGATCGAACTCACATTCATCGCGTTGCCTTCGTACATGTGCCCCAGAGCCACGACGGCCTTAAATTGTTATGCTTAAAATGTCGCAGCAGCTAGACAGAGGATTTCGATGTCGCATTTACATACAAACTAACTTGATGAGGGTACACTTAATCCGATGTACTACCGATATTGGCTTATTTATTTGATATCCTGACACATGTCGGGTGACGGACGAGATTATTTTATTCTAAATACACAGAAAAGAGGGCGGCGTGGCGCAGTGGGTCAACGTTAGTCTGCGCTCTGAAACGTGGTTATGAGTTCAATCTTCGACCGGGAATGATTAGTACATTTTTAAATACAATAGCCGCTCTGGTAGTTAAAATGAGGCGTTGAATTCCACCATACCATGTGTGAAAAACTAGACAGCGAATAAAGAACGAAGAATATATCACTAGATTTACGCTACGCGGCGAGCCGTTACTACAAGTCCATACTGATATTATAAAGCTGTTTAGTTAAACGCGCTCATCTCAGTTCATTTATCCTACAAATACTTTAAGCGATTACATCACGCTACGAATAATAGGAATCCGTAAACGAGAAAGCTTGAGAAATTCTGATAGCATGAGGCTCTATGGCTCGTATTTATAAGCGCTCTCAAGTTTGAGGTCTATATTGAGATGCCGTTTTCATTTATAAATTGTATATCTATGAATGAAAACGGTATCCCAAGATTGATTTCAGAATTAAAAATAAATTAAATTAGCTTCACGCTGTATCCCGCACACAGCAGGGTAGGCAAAGGGATCTTAGTGCTAAGACACCCCGTTCCTCATTTTCCGCCGAGTTCTGGAGGCATTGCTTGTTGAATGAAAATATAAACAAATAATTCACTTCCTCGAGCGGGGGTCAAACCTACAGGTAGTCACGTTTACAGACACACTTTGTGCCTCTGCGCCACGACCGGCCAGACCATTGATAGACAGACTTGAGAGCTATTTATAAATACGGACTTCAGTCACTTTTCTTTGACCAAGCGGAGCCGCGTCCAAAGGGTTAAGCTAATGTCTTCATATGTTCTGAAATTTACATACAAAAGAGAATATTAACTGTACAAAATATAACCTAACCTAAGCCAAAGTCGACATGTTTGTGGGTACACGGTACTGGACCCTTTGAGGTCGCTTAAAATTAAGGGCGCAAAGGTTGGGAATCCGCACTGGCATGTTTTTGTATTGTTATATTAAAAAAAAGTAATTTTAAATTATAATTTATTGCTTAATTTCGGGGAATATTTAGTAAGTGGTAGAAATGTCGTCAATTTTTATAAACACAAACAGATATAAATATAGAATATAATAATAGCGGATAAGTTTTATTACCCGTATTTACAAGGGAAGGGGCAGTGTTCAAGATTGTAATAGTTATAAGGGCACTAGGTTTCTAAGTCATACCATGAAGCTCTTCAAGCGCATGATCAACCTCAGGTTCTGCCAAGAGTGTATTGTCTCTGAGTCTGAATATGGATTTCAGATAGGATCGGCCACAATGGACGCCATTTTTGACCTCAGTACTTTGATGGATACATACACGCAAAAAAAGGAGAAGAAGGCCTTTGACTATGTGCCTCGTCAGTGGATCTGGTGGGTATTGAAATCGAAAGGAATCGTTCAGGCCCTTTATTGAGATTATTCAATGTAGTGTAGTGGTAGTTATGCCTGGCCTTGGAGTGACACACCCCGGACGCCCAAAGAAACGCTGTTTGGATATCGTGACACAGGAAATGAGAGCCAATTGAGTAACCACTGAGGACGTTAAAGATCGTGCAAAGTGGAGTAAGTTGAGCAAGAAGGCAGACGCCACGATATATACGCCATGATATTATTCGATACGTACGATATTAATCCCGGCGTATGTTAAAGAAGAATAAGATAAATATAGAAAATAGATTTTTACCTACCGAAATGACCGTCGTAGGTAAAAAGCCAGGGACTCCAGTTGCATTAGCGTGATGCCAAAATGTACGTATATCAATATACATGTACAATATACAATATACAATCATGTACAATATTAGTTGATGAGAATTGATAATAGTTATGAAATAATGCTTCAAAGCTTGTTGCAGTAAAGTAATTATGTATATAAATACATTATATTATGTTATTTAAAATTATTTATTTAAAACTGTAATGGTTACCTAAATTTACTAGTTTCGGTAACGCTATTTTCGTTAAAAGTACCAAAACCTTTTTTTCAAGATCCAAGTAGTAAGATTTGTTAAATATAACATGCCTACTTCTTATCAATGATTACAATATAATAATAATATTATTGAATACATGCAGTAAGTCGAGCAAATATACTAGATCTTTTTTTTAAATTTTATTTTTTAAAAAACTTTTTATAAATTCTTATTTTATTCATAACAATTAAAAATGAAATAGAATATTAAAGATAGATATAAAATTTAAATTACAATCAAATTACATAGTAATATCTAGTAGATAGCTAAGGGAATCGAAAGGTAACCCAAAAAGTTGTGTTGTTTTCAGGTACTCTGTTATAATGCATACGTAACGGAAAATTTATTAGTTTTGATGCCAAATATTCTGCACCCCTGACCAAAATAACCAAATCAAATAAATGCAAGCTACAAAAGAATAAAATACTAAGTAGGCCCACTTAAAAGATTAACACTATCTACACTAAATCGTTTAAATATTAAGTTATTCGTAATACTTCTCGCACATATACTTAATACAAATTTAAAAGACTTATGTAATTTTCTCATAGATAACATTGTCAGAAAATGGATCATATTAAGACCGGACCGCACAGGAAGTACTAGCTTTCAAATGAAAAGAACCAGAATCGGTTCACCCAGTCAAAAGTTATGAGGTAACAAACATAAAAAATAAATTCAGTCGAATTGATAACCTCCTCCTTTGTCTTCCGCTTTGTTGGTTGTATTTGTACAGGTACAAATACAGAAACGCCAGGTACAGAAGAGCGCGAACTGTGACTGAACGAACTAAGCGAACTTGCTAAGGGTAGCCAGAGGGATCATAATAATAAGACACTCCGCTTCCTATTTTCCACCGAACTTTACGAGGCTTGCGTGTTAAGTGGTTTTGCCTTCGTGCCAGAGCAAAGAAATGAAAATATTAAAAAATAATAATTCATTCCTTCGAGTGGGGATCGAATCCACAACCGTCGCGTTTCAGTCACACCCTTGTGCCCCTGGGCCGCGACGGCCTCAGTAAAGTACAATATTTAAAAAAATAATTAACGTATTAAAATAAATATCTGATATATATTTTTTATCTTCAATAGACAATATGAATTGCAAGAATTTTAATTTAGTAAATATTTCTCATTGTTAAGTAAAAAGATTAAGCTGAAAAGACAAGGTACGAAAAAATACATGAAATATATCATACATGCAGTGTAAACGCAATGGTTGTGGATTTGATTCCATAACTTGTTTGCATATCTCCGCTTGATACTACAAATTGTGACTGATAAGTTCTGCCACTCAACATACTATGTCTCTATTTCATACGAAAACTAGAGAACGAAGTGTCTTGACACTAGGTTCTTTTTGTTTCCGCAAATACTGACATATTTAAGTTTTTATAATGATTTCTGTTTTAAAAATGCAATAACGTCATTGCTGCACCAAGTAAGCATAATATATATAAATTTTAATTATAGTTTAAGTAATCCTTGTATTACTAGCTTTTGTGTAGACGTAAATTTTATAGAACAAAAAGTCGTTTCAATGTTTACGGAAATACTACTAAGAACTGTTACTAAGATGATATATGCATAGAAAGGCCTCGTGAGAGCAAAATTCCTTTGAGGTCACCGCGTTTAATATTAAAGGTGCTGTTGGGGGTTTCAATCCCATGTATGGTTTTTGTTTTGGTCGACCTTTTTTCTCAGAGAGAATATTGCTCCATGGATTTATGAAATTTCTTTCAAATGTAAAAGAAAATAGAGATGATAGAAAAATTAATTTAGCTTTTTTTATTAATATTCTTTAGTCAGATTGTTAACTAGATGGCTGTGGATTTGATTCCGCTTCGGAGGAATTAATAATTTTATTTCCTCGCTTTGATACCTAGGTCTAGACAAAGCGCAGCGTAGGGTTTCGCCACTCAACAGAAAATCTCAACTTTATTCATATCCATTAATGCTTCATATCCTCGAGAGAGAATCGAACCCCAAAGCTTAACACTTTTACAGTCGCACCCTTGTGCCCTTACACCATGACTGGCATTCATATCTAAATGAGCCGCGATCAATGTGAATTACTTGATAAAAAATCAAAAGTCGAAAATTTCGCTTTTCAATTTCCTGTTTCCCAAGTTTTTGGCACATTTGATTAACTCAACATCTTTATAATACCTTTAGCAAAACTCTTTAGCAGGCGACATTCATTGGTAGTAAAGTGAAAAAGTTTGTTACAGAAAGTTCATTTAGAATCATATAATGTAATAATATTACCAGGTGGAGACTATGATGACTTTGTTCCTCTGAGGAAATTTAAAAGTTTTAAAGGTTTATCTACGTTATTCTCAGTAGGTGATATATATATATATATATATATATATATATATATATATAGATATATTTAATAAGATATTCTTTTTTTTAGGTTCACGCTATATCCCGCTCAGGATAGAATATAGTGTTAGGACACTCCGTTCCTCACTTTCCGCCGAATTGTCGAGGCATTACATACATATTGATGGGGCAACTCAACATCACGCTTTGTCTCGTTACCAGAAATATTAATATTTCATTCGCCTGAGTAGCAATCGAACTCACTATTATAACTATCGCGCTTAATAATAATAATAATAATAATAAAAGTCTTTATTGCACACTTGAAAAGACACAAAAGAGTAATTTCTTAAAATAAAATGCACAAAGGCGGCCTTATCAATACAAGTGATTACTATTATTTTATTACTTGTTGAATTACACACTTAGCCCGCAATGGTGTATAGATTCAGGTTGAAAGTAGAGAACAGAATATTCTGACACTAGGGTTGCCTACTCTGAATTATGGAAAATAAAGCGTGGAACTGAGCAAAAAAACCAATGCTAAATTATAAGTCAGTACAACATTCATAAACGCGCTATGACATATCGGCTTATTCGAAGCTTTTTCTAACAACGCCTCGGATACGAAAATCCAAGGCGTTGTTAGCGTATCACCCGGTTTTACACAAATCCTTGCTTTTATGTCTGAACAAAGATATAAGATTTTATCATTATGTCCTTTTATACTCGCGTGTGCAAATTGATATATGGATAATGAAATATGCTAATATGGACGAAATTATTAAATTATTATGCGGATTGCGTTGTTTCAGCAGTACAGGGTTTGACAGTAAAGGCGAAGGTTGCGAGTTCAATCGCCAATCGGGAGAAATAAAAGTTTTCTATATCCTATCTCCGTTCAGTTCTACAAGTCCATACGCATTGCATCTTGAATAGGGCAGAAAGTGGAGAACGGAACTGTCCTAACACAAGGTTTCCCTTCTCTGTATATGAGTGGGATATATAGTGATATAAAAAAAATACTTTTACTGCCTTAGTAATTGACACGACATGCACAGAAAGGAGAAGAAATTACTAGACTTAGAAAAATTGAAATTTGATATATAGGTTTTCTTTTATGGAAAACGATAAGACGAACGAGCGTTCGGGTCACCTGATGGTAAGTAAGGTAAGATGGTAAGTCAGTTCGATATTCCTACAAAAAATAGGATATTCCGTTTTATGTATTGTAACGAAGAAAATACAATAGACAAAATTTTAATAATAAAGTAATAATAAGGCGGTAGGTATAATACGGTATTTATTCCAAGCCACAGGCTAAAGAAGATCCGACCACATCCTGTTACTTTATGGTTCTGAAATAACGCAAAGTTAATAAAATTTCCGTAAAAATCAAAATGACGCTTCCTTTCTGACGCCGTGACGTGTATTATGATGAAAATTCGAGAAAAATATTAAAGCTACGTTTAATTTCAACGTTTAATTTTATTCTGTTCTTCGAAATTCTGAAATTTATTATTATTTAAATGATTATTAGTTGAGAGATTTTTTATTATTATGTTTGATTTCTTACACTGTGCTGCACACTGTATCCCACATATAGCAGAGTAACCAAAGGAGACCTAGTGTTAAGATATTTCATTCCACACACACTGCTGTCGAGTAGAAACCGGACTGGTATTCGAAGCCTCATAAAAACCGCTCAAGCTTTCTAACCAATGTAGTAAAAACGATTTTAATCCAAAATTAGCTATATTAAAAGATTTTTTTAAGTTACGTGTTTTTACATAATAAAATAGGCAGAGAAAACTTAATGTTAAAAAATTTTGTTTCTCACTCTCACTTCACTGAAGTTAATAACTTAAATGATTGAAGAACTAACTAAGTTTTACAAGTACAGACAAAAAAAATAAATCTATATGTATATTAATATTATAAAATTAAATATTTCGATTGGTTGTACGCGCTAATCCTAGTATTTTTTTTCGTGTTAGATAAGTATATTATTATTTATATATCACATTGATCGTTTCAATGTAGCTATTCCTGTGAATCTATAGAAGCGAAGCCTCAGATAAAAAGGTATTTTTTATATATAATATTCTCCTCATAAGCAAAATATAGTAAATAGTAAACATAATCAGCTTCGCCCTGTACAGAAACACACAGCAGGGTAGGCAGAGGGAACCTAGTGTTAAGACACTCCGTTCCCCACT
>DWAN01005828.1:0-10941 GCA_018230445.1 Heliconius hewitsoni | reverse complement strand
GGCGGCGGTAATCACTTACCATCAGGTGACCCGCACGCTCGTTTGCCGTGTCTTTCCCATAAAAAAAAAAAAGCTCGGGTTAAAATACAACATAAAAACGATATTTCGTGTTTTTATTAAGTAAACGTCAATAGTAAATACTATGTATGTACAAACTAATGAACTATTTTTTGCTTTAACAAAAATAATGTAGTACTTAGTAAAGCACTAACCTTTAACTCTTCCATATTTTTAATACCTAAAAGTCGAGCGTCTCGTGATGCTGCGTGACTTAAATGCGAGATATTTGTTGGTTTTATGTAGAATATCAGCGGGTATGCAAATGAATCCTGCTTGTTTATTACTAGAACTGGTATCGGCGTCAAAATAACACGCATTGCAAGATATGGCGCAATCTAAGGAATTTAAACAATATAATAATATTGTTGTTTAAGCACAATTGTTGTTGTATGTATGGGTGAATTAGTTATAATTAGAATGTTGAGGCCGTCGTAGCGCAAGGGTACAAAGACGTGATTGTAACGCGACGGCTATGGATTCGATCCTTTCTCAAAGGAATTAATAATTATTTCCTAATATTTACATTTCTTCGCTCTGGCTACCAAGGCGAGCACGGCGTTGAGTTTCGCTAGTCAACACGCAATGCCTCGAAAAATTCGGCAGAAAATGGGGAACGGAGTGTCTCAACATTTGGTTCCCTCTGCCAATCCTGCTGTGTGTGGGATACAGCGTGAAGCTGATCTATTAATTAGAATGTTTATAAAATAAGCAGTCTTTTTCACGCAAAAGGTAGATAGAGCTAGACGAAGATGTAGTTATAGAATATGATGAACAACAAAAACATTTTCATAGTAAATTATTTTATTAAACTTTATATAAAAATAACAAATTTTTAAAAAATATCTAACAGCATATAATGAACTAATTTTTGTTAATATTTACTTCGATGCAGCACATGGATAATTTTTTTAAATTTTTAATGAAAAAAAAATCTCTTCGCGTCTTCTAAAAGTATTCCATAAGATTTTCGCCCGGTGGAGAGTTAGAACCACGTTTTATGGTGATATTTATAGTTTATAGTCAAGATGAATAAGTAATTATTAAGTATAAATGAGCCTAAAGAAGTTGTAAACACAAGTATGGAAATAAACTGGTTTCAAAATTGTTTATAATAGAGCCCGATTACTGAAAGAAACGTATTAAAGGACTAATTATAAGATTAAATAAAACCATTTTTGTTATTAGGAAACTGTAGCGTATTATATAATTGTAATTTTATAAACAATCGCAATCTCTTTTCATAAACTATAAAATACAATAATTTGTAAAACTTGTTTTCTGTTTACAAGATGACATTGGAAAATATTGTCAGCCATCAACATTCACTTGTTTATTTATAGTTTACGTAGCTGTGATAAACTACTTTAAATATTCTATCTTCTACAGCAGTGATTCTCAACCTTTTTTTTGTTGCGGCACATATTTAACGATTTCAAAATTTGGCGGCACACAAAGAAAAAGATAAAAATTATTTACTTACTACAACACACTGCATAAATAGTTTATGACAAAAATTTTATAATAATAAATTATTAAATAATAATATAATTTTTTTTTGTGGATTTAAATATATATTCATGTTAAAAGTATTTTTCTTTTTAAATGATACAATTTAATAATATTAACATTATAATAATATTATATGTTTGCAAAATTTGGTGGCACACAAAAGTGCCGCGGCAGTGGTTGAGAATCACTGTTCTACAGGATAATACATATAACAGTCAATAATGACGACGAATAAATTTAATAAACTGAAAAGCGACAAAAGGAAAGGATCTAAATAAAACCACTGTGAAGGTTATCTGATTATTATTTAATTCAAAATTCTATTGGAAAACTTTTCGGAATATACATAGGTAAACATCTAGTTGTATCATACAATGTATTCTATTGCGAAATTATACTGAATGCATCAAAAATTGCTCCTACGAATATGTATGTATTTAAATTTATTATTGTTCTTATTAATACTTTAGCATAGATTTGGACAAACACCCTAATATACATTTGGCAAAAACAAATAATAAAAGCCAATAAAAATTTAATTTTCCATGAAAAATATTAAACGAGTATTTTTTTTAAATTTCGATAACAACAACAAGTACGTGTTTGTAAACGTCGAGATGAAAATATTTCTAGTTTTCTTTCCTTTTTTTTTTTAAAAAAAGAGGAAGACATATTGTTATTTTTGTACGCACACAATATTTTGCGAAAAAAAACACACACACAAAAAATATACAATTAAATATAAACTTTTTCCAAGTAAGAATACGATACAGGTTGCTTAAAAAAAATTGTAGGCTTTTTTTACTTCTCCAATTACTTTATCAGTGCAAAATTAAGGATGGTTTCTTAGATCAGTATTAAAAGTAATATTTTCAACGAGGAACATTTAAATTATCATATTATTAACTTTATTGTTCGGTAATACAAATGTAATACAAAAAGCAATCTAAACCTCCTTTCATAAAAGAAACCAATTGATCATTATCAATTTATACAAACGAATAACTTTAACAGATATATTCTCATCTCAACCAAACATAATTTTTTTGGTAAAAATAAATCACGAATTAGCTCAATTCAAAGACAATTACGATAAACATTGGTCTAATAATAAGACATAATTATTACGCAGAACAACAAAAGTACTGTACAATCAAACAAATATACACATCATGAATCACAGAACAAACACTATAAGCGCACTCTAAAACTAAACAGACAGACAGACAGACATACAATATTGTCACTGTACTAAAAGGCTTCTTATAGCTAACAAATATTACAATAATATCTAATAGAAAATATACAAAAATAAAATACAGAAAAAAATTGGCTAAAATCATAAATTTCAGTTCATTCTTCAATTTAAAAAAAATATGTAAAAAAATTAATTAATTGATTTAAACACAATAAAAAAAAACGACACTGAGATATTGCAATAATTACGAACTAAAAAGTTTACGAAACTTACACAAAGTGCCTCAAAAGTGTAACATTTATTGTATTTCAATAGACATTATACACTGCCCAGAAGAATATGTACCAGCTAAATAAGCTTTGTATCAAATAAAGTAATGAATAGTTGATTCTTACAATTACGCATAGTAAAACTTAGTCAACATTACCCTTAAAAATTACGGTTAGAAAAAAAAATACAACAGAAAAAAAAATTGAAACAATTTTTAACGTTGATATTCCCTTCAAAAACTACTGAGCAATACAATACATTATTAATTTGTTAGGTAATGTGAAACGAATGAAAATCCAATAATGACTTAATTAAATTAGTGGTAACTGAAGCAAAAAATTAAAATATCAGAAGAGTGAAGAAATATTTAAAAAATGCGTTTAATATTGTTTTCAAAATTAACTTTTCCATCTGAAAATAAATAACAACATAACATAATTAATCAAATTTCAAGGCAACGTGAACCAAGTTTCACAATAAAAAGTTAAGCTTCCGAGGCACACTCGATCCTAAGTCTACCCTTATAGTACAATAATATCACATGGCCTACACCGGCCCAATATACACATTACTGATATCATACATTGATATAGGTAACAATACGAAGCAATATGTAAAACAACCATAGTTTTAATTCATATAATAATATAATATAATAGGCGCTCGACATTGAATTATTTGCATTTCAATGTGTTTTTTTTTGATTTAATAAAAAAAAAATATTGCCAACGTAGAAAAAAAATAACGCAACCGTTATACGTAACTTTAAATTATAAAGCTACAAAAGGCCCGCGATAAAAAAAAAACACTTTTTCTTGTACAAAATCTACAAAGCGTCGCGTCTGAAACAGTCTTTATTCTGTTGAAACTTGCGAACGAACGTCGTACTGGATTCGATTTTGAATCCAAAATAATGACACATTCTTTCTATTCAAGTTTCAGAATAATTCTTTCTCCATAAAATACTTCTCCAAAAATGTTTTAAACAAAAATTGAGGCAATCCATCGTGTAAAATATCGAAAGTGATATGAAGAATATATTAGTAGAGTATACAAATAGCAGAAATAAATGTTCAGGTACTAAAGTATCATATAGAATTTAAGAAAATTCACTTTCGATAATACATATATACACAGAATTTTGTATGTAATAAAAATATGTATATCTAAGCAAATTAAACATTGAATTATATTTAAAGAAATATAAAATTTCGAACATAGGATTGGAGATAAGAAAGTTATAAGTAGGTTGTTACAAAAATTTTTGTTATTAACAAAACTAAATTCGAAACTTTACAATTCTTTTACAATTTTAAATGTGTAAAACCATTTTGTAAATATCATATGAGTAAGAATAGCCATCTTTACTTTTTTAATAATGCAAAAGACGAAAACCATTTTAATATCAATATAGTAACCCTACGAAGAGATATATGCATAGTTTTTTTTCAAATCAAGAAGTAGTTTTATATACAATATACGGTGATACAATAATCAGACGGGATATTCATTTATTCTCACTACATATAATATAACCATATTTGACGCCGATAGTACAAAAATGGCCTAATATTAAAATATAAATATACAAACACAAACCAAAAACTGCCACGAAGCTGTAAATAATTGCAAAATTTGAATTAAGCCATTTTCTGTAGAATTTATAGAATAGCATCAATGGTAGACCCGTCATTACTATTACAAATTACATGTGTGTATGTATCGTCGTCGTCAGTGCAGGAACTAAATGTGAATACTTGAAGAAATTAAAGGCTGAGATTGAACTGTTTGATCTATCTAGACGGATACTTTGTTTATTTTCACGAAAACATGAAGATGAAAAAAATTTCAAATTAAAATAACAAGGTCCCGCATTGACGCCGACGGTATGTATGTGTGTATTATATATTTCCAAACGTGCTAAACTACGAAACATTAAACCTATCTAAACAGCAATCATGTACGCAGCTAACTAAAGTATTCACTATAATCATAAAAGCATTGAAATTTTAACATTTAATAAAACTATATTGTGCTTTCCGCCATATTTTCAAATGTGCCTTTTAGTATTATTCCTTTTCCATTATCCCACGACGAATGTATAATAATATTATTTTCAATATGAAGACCGATTTATTTGCATATTGCATATTAATTATTATAAGATATATGAATATCTCTCATATTATGCTTTAATTGAAATATATCTTTGCTAAGTAGGCAATTGCGGTAAAATATTTCAGATCTAACAATAAGAATAACTTCATTATCTTTTATAATTTTTTGATTATTAATTTTAGTTCATACAATTTCAATTTTAAAATATATCCTCGTTTGAATGTATTTAAACAAAAAAATATATCAAAGAAATTAATATTTAAAGACTTGCACTAATTAATACAAAAATATAGGCATGTTAAAATATTGTAAATAGATTTCTATTATGAAGAAATTCTTAAAATTAGATTGTATTGAATAAATTATATTGACTTTCAGTATAAATTAATAAATAAAGCTGCCCAAGCTATTTATAGCTTGTAGTGTAATCAAGTAAGTGAATATTAATTTTAGCGTAAAAGGTAATGAATAATTTCACAAAATCAATTATATCAATGACATTAGCAACAATTGAAATGACAAGACGCCATATTGTCATTTGTGTACATCATAATTATTTATTCTTTAAATTTAATAGATTTTTTTTTCTGTCTATCTTACTAAGAATCTTTACTGTCAGTCATGCTGTTTTAGTACAAGTAGGGTTTTAGGACTTGTAGGTCGCATAGGATTTTTTGAACCTTGGGCGTATATAGAGCCCAAATGGAAAGTTAAACATATTACATTGTATATACTTACGAGCCAGTTGGGCCTCTGATGAATGGCGTCTTGGACATGGGTCTGGTATTGGTATATTACTAAATACATAGTAGGATTATATGTGAAATTATTCGTACAATTTAAATTATAATGTGATTTAGGCTTAAATAATATGTAAATATATGTTCTAAGCTTATCAAAATATTTTGTGACAATTGAGTATTGTTGAACATTTATTGTTTCAATAAATATATTTTTACATTTTTACGAAATATACGATTTATTTTATTTAAACAAGAATAATAATTTCATAAATAAATAAAACAATAGTAGGTTAATAATATAAGTGTGATAATAATTGATATATCTACTTGTGATCATTAAAAAGAAAAGTGTCATAACTCAAAAAAAAAACTTTATAAATATAGAAAAAAATTAAATACTTTTGGTTTTTTAAAATAAAGCGATTAACTTAATTAACAGTTAAAAATAAAGATGCAAGATTTTTTTTTCTAACAATCACAAAGATAAAAAATATATTATTTTGTAGTCTCAAATTCCATATAGTTGAAAATAAATTCAAACGGATTTAACCATTTCTTTATCGAGTATCTTCTAAAAATGTTTTATTCATCAAATATAAGATAAAATAATATAACACTACTGACATTTTTTTACTTGATCGATTCAAATGAGCTCATATTGACCTAATTGAATAAAGAATATTTAAATTTTCACTATCGTATTTTCGAGATATTTTATTCGATATCACTACTATTATATCACAAAGCAATATATATACGACCAGCGTTGAAATCTTCATATGGAGAATCTACTATACATCTTCAGCTTAGAGCAAAATGTGTAAAGTAAAAAAAAATAATCCAAAAATAAAAAAATTAAAAAAAACCATTTACTCTAAACTGTAGATTATTAAAATAGATATAATAAGTACCTGATTATTATATTATTATTCGTATATTAATAAGTTTACTGTTGTGGCAGCATGTGGGACCAGGCCGTTTCATATTTTGTATGAGCGGTGCTGCACGCGTACTTGTTTGCCTCTACCACACTTAGGGGGAAAGGCTCGTGCTGAAAAAGAAAGGAAATATTATAAATACAATGAACAATTTGCTATTCTTTTTAAGTAAATGTAACATGAAAAATAACAATTTTTGAATCTGTTACTACTATTTCGGACACAGATCAAAGAAATATTACAATGACAAAATCAGTTTTTCTTTCACTTTCTCAAAAACTGTTGAAAGACGTTTTCTCCCAAATGAAAATAATTTAATATAGTTTATGAAACATATATAAAAAATAAATTTAAAACAATTATAAATTCAAAGCATATATATTTTTTTTTATTAATTAAATTTTAATATGATTTATCTATAGTATGTTTTCTTTTGTTAATGATAATTATGATTTTCTAACAAAACCACATAACTGATGAACTGTAGTACCGTGAGTCTGTTGTATGCGGTTTCCAGCGTCGCGATTAAGCGTTCCAGTTCCGCGCCGCTGGGCAGCACTAGCGCCAGCCCCGTGCCGCGCTCGCGAGCCTCGCACACACTCCATTCCTGGAAAATATTAAACAAATCTATTAGGCTTTGTGCTGTCTTCCACAGTATATAACAGGGTGGGCAAAGGGAGTAATGGAACTCAAGAAGGCGCTTTGCCTTGGTAGGAAATGAAAATATTAAATAATTCTTTCCCCCAATTCCGAATCCATTACCGTCGCGTTTATGGTCACAAGTTGTACCACTGCCCCATGACGACCTTAATCAAAATTATTTATTTTAGGATATTAACATACCTATTACCTTCATACTGTATCCTGTATATATTATACATTACGCGGTGAATGACGGAACTTAACGCCGCGTATATTAATAATAATTTTTAATTAATATGTTACAACTAGTAAATAATTATTGCATCGTTTTATTTGACCAAGAAGATTTTGTTTCGGCGAAATCGCTTTATATCACATTCATAAGCCTTTTAAAATTAAATTTAATGCCAATTGAGACTTCTATTCGCATCTAGTTTGTACATCATAGTTCAAAGACATAACATTTAGAAAGTTGTTTAATGAAGTTCACATTAAAAAAAAAACAATAATTATAAATAAGTAAAGAATTTACCAGACAACACCAGTTCTCGTCCGTGTCGGGAATCTTGAAAGCTGTCAAATTCTTAATGGAGCCACACGCCAATATTTCTATATCCGTCCTCATGTCCTCGATGTATTCTACAAAAATGGAAATATTCATATTTAACTAATGCAGAATACAAAGATAGTTTAAGCAAAATTAAATGAGTTTTGTATTATAATGAGATGAGATGATGACAAATTTAATATAAATCAACTCTACCAGCAGTTTTTTTGCTTGTTTATTGTGTATATTTTTATTAATGAATGCACACTTTATTATATGTCATTGACCTATTAAAATTTCAGAATTTTTTCTAACACAGCATTTAAGTTTGTGTGTTTGTGTCCCATTTCATTCTGTTACTAGAACTCTATAATTAGGACGTAAATTTCGAATTCGAAGAAAGTGAAAAACGAGGCGTCCTGGCACTTGGGTCTCTATATTTGCCCAGTTATCTATAATAAAGTGTGCAGGTGCCTAAACGATTTTTTTAATAAGATTTAACATTATATCTTGTTTTTGAAACGTTTGGTTTCCAAAAATGTATAATAATAAAATAAGGAAGATGCATCCGGTTAGAGTTACAGTTAGAATGATTCTGTACCTCTCAACAAGGCATCGGAGCCCCTATCCTTCAAGTAGGCCGAGGCGCCCGCCACAAACGCCAGGTCCAAGGTGTCTCTGAGGCTGATCACCTCGTGAGGAGTTACTAACACAGTACAGCCTGGAGGCGGGCCGGATCGCTCCGATTTCTTCGCACCGTCCTTTTCTTCTAAAGCCTTAAAAGAATTCACCATTTGACATTGTTACCAGAAAGGGAGAGAGGTACAGAGACAGATAATACATTTTTTTTTATTTAAATTCATCCTTTTTCCGCATATTCAGAGGAATTACCAAACACTGTGTTCTCCAGCTGCCGCCCAAATGTCGAAATATTGCGTGTCGAATGAATTCGCAATTCTCTATTGTTATCAGAACAAAAGAAATGAAAAAAATTATAAAAAAAGATATTGTCTGCCTATAAATGACAGTTCGATTCCCACTCCACACCACCACGTACAGTTTCAGTGCCTTAATAGAAAAATCCTTTCAACCCTCGCCCCAACAATGGAACACAGCATGAAATTAAAAAATAAATTCAAAATGTATCTCACTTGTGCCGCGTGCAAAAGCAGGGACTGGAGCCACGACGAGGCGGTGGGGTCGTCCGGCGCCGCCAGCAGCAGCCTGGAGTCGCTCATCGCGATCTCGAAGCAGTGCGGCCGCCGCGACGGGTCGAGGTGGCGCCGCACGCCCAGCGCCGAGCGCAGCGCGATGTTGTGCGGCAGCGGCGCGCCGTCGGGCGAGTGCGCGCCCCACTGCAGTACGCCCGCCCTGCAAGTTCAATACCAACTTATTATTTTAGTTCACAGTTTTTGTCATTATAAGAAACAATAGTGTGATATCTAAGGACACGCTATATTTTACCATACCATAATTCAAATTAAATAAAAAATAAAGTAAGCATCGTGCTGTATTCCACACACAGCAGGGTAGGCAGAGGGAACCTAGTGTTAAGACGCTCCGTTCTCCGCTTTCTACCGAGTTCCGGAGGCATTGCTAGTGATGAAATTCAAATTCAAAAAATAAACATAAATAAATTTTTCATTTTCTCGAGTGGAGAACGAACCTGCAACCAAACGCGTTTGCAGTCACACACTTGTTATGCCCCTGCGCTACGACTGATCTCACTCTACTATAATTTAAATATAGGTAAACAATTCCCTGGGCAGGGGATGAACTAACAACAATCGCGTGTACATATTTTAATTTCTCTCTACAGTAGAGTCGTGTTTTGTTTTTATCGTAGATCATATTTGTATGAAAAGTTAATTTAATTGTCATAAATCATTATAATTATTTTATTGTTCTATAGTATCTTTATTAAATAATATACATATCTTGGTAACAAGCCTATAAGAATTTCGACGTAGATACATGACTTGATAAAAAGGTGTATTGCTTATTGGTCAAAAAGATTTGATCGGTTTCCAAGAGGCGCGGGTTTGAATCCCGCTACGTTTAAATGTTTATACATATTCAAAAAAAAAATTTTATATTCTCAACGACAAATAACATTTAAAAACGTTAAAAATATTGTTTATAATAATGTTAGTTAAAAGTCAAGAATTTATAGCATTTTTGATGATTCTGTTAAACGAGAAACATATCTAATGGAATTATAATATAGGTAGCCATTTATGGTGCAGATTGTAACACGTTCAGCAATAAGTGCTGATTATTTTATTATAGTCTTTATGATCATTATTCTTAGTCTTTATAATATTTTTCTACAAATCCACGCTTTATCCCGCAAGATAATGGGTGTTGAAACGGAACTTAACGCCGCTCGACACGCGATACAACTTTCGTCCTGAATTCAAAACGCGATAATTAATAAAATAGACTCATAACAATAATAGAAACCATATTTATGCCACAAACGGTAATTGTAACATAGTTTCAAAATGATGATATTTAAAAATGTACATTCATTTGCCATCTTTAATAGTTTCACTCATTTGCCTTTCACTAAATCTCCTCGTTAGAATTTGTTACGCTGCTATAGAGATTTAATTTCCATGACGTATCTTAAGAAAGTATGTTTTTATATTTTTTTGTATGTTTTAAAATGATTTTTTGAATCACCATAAACTGAAACTTGTTTTGTGTGTTGAGTGGCGCAACTCAACGCCGTTCTATTGCGTTGTTACCAAAGCGAAGAAATGAAAATATTAATAAATATTAACATATTCCTCCTCCTCAACCTTACTATATAAATATTATCGATTTCATAATTTATTTTTTTTAACTAGCTACCCGCACGCGGCTTCGCCCGCTTAAACCACAGAATACTAATAAGTAATAACACTAAAATTA
>DWAN01005827.1:0-10941 GCA_018230445.1 Heliconius hewitsoni | reverse complement strand
ATATATATATATATATATATATATATATATATATATATATATATATAATTGTTTATATAATATTTAGCTTTATATATTTTAGGTAAAATATACTAAATAATCTTTTCCTATTTGATAATGAAATTAACTTGTAAGTACTTAAATTAATTATTTTTACTAAATTCACAGAAGCCGAAAAATAACTAAGTAAAGTTGTTTATTATAATAAATTGGGAAACGGGAATTTCGGTTGTCGAATTGTAATACAATAATCTAATAATAAGGAAAAATATGAAATTCGATTGTTTAATTATTTTAAAATAACTAAAGACGTAACATTTTAAAATATTTTTTGTGTTCTCTTACATAGATGTATTTCCCGAGTACTTAATAGATTTTGTCATATATCTTGCATTTCTTCATATATTTTGTCATATATTTCCATTTCTTCGCTCTGGTGTCGAGGCTAAGCGCGGCGTTGAGTTATGCCATTTAACAAGCAATGCTTCCAGAATTCGGTAGAAAGGTGGTAACAGAGTGCCTTAACACTAGGTTCCCCCTGACTACCCTGAGGGATACAGCGTGAAGCTATTTTTTTTTAATATATCTTCTATGTACAGACAGCGATTAGTTACAATTGCATTATATGTATAGACAATTTTTTACCTGCCTGACTGTGCCTCCGTGGTCAAGTGGAGAATAACTGTCCAAGGTGTTTCGGACTGCAAGAACATTGAAACAATAAACGTGATGTAATATAATATATTTATAGCATTCGTTGATACATTGATTATTTAATACAAAAATATTTTATTAAATTTGGGTAGTTATTGAGATAAGCGCGTGCAATCAAACAAACTTTTTTACTTGTTAAACAGTATAGATTTTTGTTTTCTTTCATAGGAAAAGAAAAGATACGCACCTTTGATCACTTTCCGCCTCACCACGGCAAGCCCGACAATAACCTATAACGTTTTTATAATAAATTTTGGCAATTACAGGAAATAATACGTTTTCCTGTTTAAAATTAAGAAGAAATACCCAAATTTTAATTTATTTCCTTGTGATGTCAACCATATTATTTCAGAGTGTTACCAAAAGTATCGCGTCATACAAGTAATATGTACTGACTTCACTTGTAAGTATTGATATATACAATAAATAATATATTAAGCTTGATAAAAAAATGTACATAAATATATAAGAAGCAAGACGAATGGTAAAAGACACAGGAGAACTCCGTTGACCTTCAAAAAAACAATATGGGTGATACTGGAGGTCACAAATCCTAAGGACCCTCTTGTGGGGTTGTATGAAGAGGTTAATGACAGTGGACGAGGCGAAAGAGGTAGGTAAGAACGGTAGCGTTTGGCGCTCCGTTCTCTCTAGCAACAGCACTTGCGAAAAAATGTGTAGATAAAAATTTGAATAAGGAGTACTTGTAACTTTTATGACTGTAGGTTCGAATTTAGGTTACTAAATAAATGAATAAGTTGGTCAATATTATAACTTTCGCTTTCTAAAAAATACATTTAAAACCAGTCGTGGCGCAGGGGTACAAAGTGTGACTGTAAAATCGACTGGTTGTGGGTCCAATCCCCACTCGAGGATTTTATTTAATGAAATATTTATTTTAAAAAATATATTTTCGCTCTGGTGTTGATTTTTACTGCTATAAATGGGACAAAAATAAAATGTAACAGACAGACTTAAGATAGTGAATTCAAATTCGGCTTCCAAAATTTGTTTTGAGGCACTTATCACACTTGTGGTTTCCAATTTGTCACTTTGCTTATGTAGAACGAACGTTCTTAATACATTTTTGAGGAAAACAACAAGAATAAAATTTGATTTTACTATAGTGTTGTAATAGTCAAGTAGGTAATTCCCACAAGAAAACGAGGATATGAATTGGTTGTCCAAAAAGTATAGGAAGTCGACGAATATGTTCAACTCCTCGCTCTAGTAACAGGGCTATATGCGACGTTAAGTTCCGCCGCGTAACCATTGCGTTTAGTCAGAACTATTCCTACTGAGTCACAATACAACTAAATACTCCATCATAAATTAAGCAAAAAATTATAACAATATAAAAGAAATCGAATAAAATTCGACACTCACAATCAATTATAAGCATGTTCAAATAATATACCGTAACAACGTATTGTCTCAAATACACCTGCAAGAGTGCATTGTACCGTGTGCAAGTGAGATGGACACACACGATAATTATATGTTAGAAAGAGACATCGACATCCATGACCTTAGTCAAATTGTGCAGAATTGGCGGGTCAGTGACACGATAGTGATAAGATAAGAATTTCGGTAGAAGTCATTATATTTAGGAATTATACATCAGTTTGTATGAATAACTTATTTATTGACTTTTGGTTGGTGTTTTTTGAAGTTTTGCAAGTGCTAATAAAATTTGGATAATTACTGGACACATTGATTGATGCAGTTTTGTTAGGTTATTGTATAGGCATAATACGTTATATTATTTTATTGAGGAATTTTATATTACGAGGGTTGGTAGAAAAGTTACTGGTTTTGTGGTTTTGTTTCTTTCTTTTCTTATTTCTTTTTTGGTTTCAGCTATGACAATTTTTTTGGCAAAGTGAGGTAAGTAGAGAACAATTATAGTACTATGGTAGTAGAGTTCATTATCAAATTACAGGTAACTAGTTCAACCCAAATAAAACGAGATATTCCATAAGCTTTGGATCACAAAGTACACTAAAGGATGTTCAGATTAAAAACGCTAAAACAATACCCATTGAGAGCGACCGGACGGTAAAAAGTAAAATTCGATAACGAAAATGACAGCGAAAGTGACACACACACAGACAAACAAACACACACATAAACACACAGATACTGGTAAACACACACAGAACTAACCTTACCCAACTATTGGGCGAATACTCGAGGCCATTGACATGCACACTGCACCGAGGCCGAATGCGTTTAAAAATAAAAGTACACTGTACCTATAGGATTGGATTTTAAGCGAAATTGAATTTGGGAATGAATGAGCGAATGGATACGATTAATAGGTTTTTTTGACAGTTAATTATGTGTGTTGATTATCTGTGTTGATTAGTTGATTGACAGTTAGTATTTTTATAGTTTCACATTGTAAAGTAGTGATTTATAATAAACCTAAGTAAATTAAAGTAATTGCCTAAACAAATAGGAACCTCATTAGAAAAAAATATTTAAAATTTCCTTTTAGTTATTATTTAATTAACAATAAAATAATAATATATATTTCTTAAATCTCTTTAAATTAGATTATATTTAATGTCAATCACCATGTATAGAGGTTTATACATATTATAAGATTAATATTAAGAAAATATTTGGACGAAAATATTCTTCGTTATCAACGAAGTGGAGGTAGGTACAAAGCTTATCAATGATAAACCAAGGTGCCTTAAGGTGGTGTATTTTACAATTATTTACTCAGTTGTAACCAAAATATTAATTATTATTTATTTATATTGCATTATCTATTACCTAGAATGCAGCCCTCGTGGCACAGCGATGAATTCGATTTCCACTTGGGGGAATAAATTATTTCTTTTTGGGGAAACAAGAGAAAGCGTGGCGTTGAGTTCTGCCACTATATTCCGAATGTCTCAGAAGTTAAGCGGAAGGCAAAGCGGAAGCACTAAACTACCTCTGAATATAGTAATAAGATAATAAGATAATAGAATATAGCTAGCTACCTAGAAATTATTAAAAGTAAAGATTGCAAATAAAAAAAATATTTTCTTAAATTCACTTGGAATAAATTAAATACTATTATTATCAAGGAAATTAGTGAACATAAACCTTAGCTTATTTAATATTAACACATATTTCATATACTACTTATACTTAACTATATATTTTTCCTGATTTGTTCGGACAAGCTTTGCTTTTGACTTCCGTCATTTTACTTTATATATAGAAAATATAATTGTAGGGCGAGTGAAAGTGTTAATAAATTCTTTATTTATTGTATATAGGATATAATAAATAATAAAAAAATTAAGAAAACAATCATATTTTAACCAAAAAGACCATAATTGAGTCGCCATTTAAAAATGATTACGTAGAATGTCGTCATATTTAAGGATATGAAATTGTGAAGTAAATTGTACAAATATAAAAAAGGTCAAATAAAAAACATAATAATATAAAAAATAAATTTATCTCAGAAGTTTCCTTAAATGAATCAAAAAAAAATCTTGCATAAAATTTTGACAAAAATGACAAGATTTTCCGCAATTCACTTAAATTTACTTTCGACAGCTATTTTATTAGTGTTATTTCGACACTGTATGACCCACATTTATGTTGCTTATTCGATAGAAATATGTTTTCTCTACTAAATTGATTACTATGATGTTATATTTTACATAATATAAGTACCAGTATACTATTATATATACGAGTATGGCTGATCTTACAGACGTCAAACTGGTAAAAATTATATGATTTACTTATATCGATCGACTTAAGAATAAACTCTTACTAATTATATAGTTTTTACGTCCTTAATTTACTGTCTTCTGTAATTTTTTGTTCTACTTTAAAATTTTTTAGGACGTTTTTAGGTCAAAAACTTTGAGTTCTTGTTTACAGTAGGTATTGAAGTAGATATTTATAGAATCTTATTAATATGACTATAAAATATTTTAATAGTTATGAATTAATTTACTCGTATGAGAATACGAGTACACTGACTAATACAATTTTGTATCAGCTATTCTACAATAAATAATAGCCCCGAGCAAAGTTATGTAAACCACTTGACACATTAGCCTTTACAAAGTTTATTTTAAGAAAATATTACTGTTATTTTGTTATTCGTATGATTATAGCATCGACCTTCGGCTATTTCTGGTTGTTTTTTTAAACCAGTTTAAAAAAAAAAGTATATCGATTGATTGTTTACTTAAATGATTTGTCAGTACTTAAGAATTATTTTTCGGCTATAACATTTCCTATTTATATTTTATCGCTATAGTATATTATATTGTAGATAGTATTACATCGTAACGAGCGCACCGGCCAGTTTATTGACGCCGCATCCGTCTGAACTTGGGTTTAAGCCTCTGTGAATGTCATCTAGTCTCAGTACAACTGCAGTTGTGTGTACGACGTACGTGTCGCGCACAACACGCTCACACCACCAACAGCCTAAATAGAAATACAAAAAAAAAAGAGTCAAACGTCAATTTCAAAAGTTATAAACGTCACAAAATATATTCCCGCGCGAACTATCGTGCGAGTGAGACGGCCGCCGGTATTTCTGTGACGTCGTTGGCCGGTGCATAGCGAAATAAAATAATGAAAAGTGGCATTCAGTAATTTCGTTGTGTTTACGCGCGTTGCTAGTTTGTTTGGTTACCGCGTTTACTTTTTCCCGCGGCTGGTGCTGCCCTCTGGCACGCGTGGTGCTGTCAAAACAATAACCTAAGTGGTTCGACTGAGAATATTTTCGGTTTCGCGGTGGGACCGCGGCGGCGACGTGGAAAATTGATGTAGCGGTGTGTTTTTTCCGAAACTTAACCTACGACAATCTTCAGTAGCGCGCGAGCTGTCCCCGCACGCGCCTCGCTCGCCATCCGCCACTAAACGCGGCGGAAATACGAATGGAAACCAACCTGGAGCCCACCGCCGGCCAAACTTCTCCAAAAACACCCAAAACTTCAAACACACACCGACCCATTCAAAGTTATTGCTCAAACCTGTGATGTAGACTACATAGTGCCTTACGTACAAACTGATAATTTATATTGTGATGTCATAGTGCAAATAGTTAGAAAACTAGTTAAGTGGACTATATTTTTTGGATAAACACTTCACGGTACAGTGCTTATGGACTACTGCATAGACTCTATAAGGTAAGTCAGTTCGACAGTATTAATTACAGTTACGTATAGGTAATTTGTGTCGAAGGAACGCCAATCTTAATCTATGAACTTGATTGCACTGGCGTGAAGTTGGTAACGTATCAAGTGCATTCCTAGTTGCGCTTGTAAATTCACCCGTGTGGACCGCTAGCTTCTGATAGATATGCTCCACGTGACTTTGGACCTTATCGCCATAAAGAGGTTCTTACTTATATCTTATTAGATCGAGTGAAATTTTGCATTTTTCTTAGGCAAAATTGTGCAAGAATTGCCATGTCTTTTCGGTCTATTTTTCTTTGAGAATATTTAAGTCGGACCAATGGCCATGATTACTCGCTATCGCGCAAGCATACGTATGTATAAATGTATATACGTCCTAAGGTTACTATTATGATTTAATTGAATTATTATTTATTGCATTTAACAATCTCATCGGTGAATAACAAAATGGTTTCTGAAAGAAACAATGTGTTGTATAATGTCCACTTCTCAAATGAATCATCAAACAAAAAAAAAGATTTTATCTATAAAAGACATTAATACTCTACATACTTATACGAAATATATATGTAGATATGTGTACTATAAAAACTGGCGAAGAACTACGCAGTTCTTTTATGCAGGTAGTATCTAATATTTCGAGAGTTTTCTTTTGAGCATTTTATGATTGCCACCATACTAGGAGATTAGGTATAACTTTCTAAAGACAATGAATATAGTTTTCTACAGATAAATTGGTCTTGATTTTGTTTAATTTTAGATTAACTAAATACATTAGTAGCCGCCATTAAAATTATGAAAAAGAAGAATTTTATGCTTTTTTTCGCGTAGGACGTATTTATTTTAGACATTGTATGTTAAAAAAGATCAATTTTTCACAGCAGGAATCGAATTTCAAACTTCGTATTTACAGTCATCCTCTGTTCCGCATTGTTACGACGATTTTTAATCTTATATTAGATAAAATTAAAAGGTAATAATAAATAAATAAATAAATAATACAAGTCCAATACAGACAAAGCCAAATAACTAATAAAATAAAAAAGAGTGTTAAGATATTCCGTTCTCCATTTTTCGGTGATTTTTGAAGATATTGTAAGTGCGGAACTTAACGACGCGCTTATAGCGCAGAGAAATAAAAATAACTAATATTATAATTTATATAATGCAAATTAACAATTTTATAGTAGCACATGTCAATATGTATATAAATATAGTTTTATCTATTGTATTATTATTCATCGTGTGTTTTAGTTTATATTATATTCTACAATATGCCTACTATTATAACATTATAAGTTGAAAATCATCATCAAATCATCGAGGGCCACCTTGTATAATGTAACTTATAATGGTAAAAAGAGACCATTTGTCTAATCAATAGATACTTAATGTTATGAAATTGAAGAGTTTGCTTGATTGAACACATTAATCTCACGAAGCAGTAGGCTTTGAATACAATCATTCTTTATCTATTGTATAGAAAATTTCCTAAGGTGTTAAGAATTGGTCATGAAAAATGCAACTCTTAATTATTTCTGTTGGATTACGCGGGCAACATACACCGCAAGCAAATCTTACTTGTAACAAATATATTAATAGTTAAAAAAAATAAAAAAATTTTTTTAAAACCACACTTTAATAAGACGAATGTAATGAGTACAAACTCGATATGTTTGCTAGTAGGCAGTCCAAGGTGCCAGACCCTGCTGTGTGCGGGATGCAGCGTAAAGCTGATCTAACCTAAAATCTACAAATAGTTGCCAAGTTAAAATTATACAACAGTTAAAGTTCAACAGATTCTTAGATTTTATTATAACAGATGTATAATAGATTCTTAGATTTTATTAGACAGTTACTTAGTCGCATTCGACCTACTAAAAGATTATTAATTATATAGTAATACGTTAGAAGGCGGAGAGCGGAGTATTATGGCATTAGTTACTTTAGTAATACATATAAATAAAGAATAAGTAGCCAAATAAAGCGTTTCAACATGGAGAACGCTCTCTTATAAAGAAATGATTTTTATCCATAGGTATATAGTGGTGGGTAACATGTTACCTAGTTAATTGATTCCTTAAAAATATATTATGCCAATCTTAAAAAGGTTTCATGCAATACAATAGCAAACTATAAGGTCGCCTTGGTGCAGCGTCTAACTGTAAAAGCGACGTTTGTGGGTTCGATTTCCACTTGGGAGAAAAAAAAATCATTTTCTGACGAGAAGCAAAAAATAAAAGTAAATGTCTTTGTATTTATTAAAGCGTAATTATAAAAATGTACAAAATATATAATAATAATTAAATATATGTTTTTATTTGGATGATAGAAAAAAATATTACTTTCCATAATCTTATCTTAAATTTTTCTAGCAACATTATTTTTTATGTCAACTACAATACCTGTTTAATCAATTTTGATGGGTGCCTAGTTAATTTCCGTTAATAATAATATTATTCAATGCTTAAGCTATTTAAAAAATTTAGAATAGAGTATTTTTAAAATTAAATCTAATGTGAAGACACTACGTTTTCCTCTTTTGCTCAAATTTCGAGACATTACTTAGTGAGTGTTGGAACTTGCAGCGGCGCTTCTAGTTACCAGAGCAAGACAAACAGATAATACATTCCTTCGAGTGAGAGTCGAACCCACAACCGTCGCGGTTACAGGCGTTCATCTCTCTAAGTACTAAACTTCCCAAGAATCGTGCCTCGAAAGTCCAAAACAAAGCAAATGCATTCTATGTATTCAGTTGTTGTGGATATCGATTTCCGCGCCCGAATTACGCTATTGAAATATTAACATCATGTGTTTGGACATTTTTGCTATCGTTCAATAGTTTTGTGGCGCTACAAGAACAAAGGGAGAGCTTAAAAGGGTTTAGTAATTTATTTTTTTATTTAGTGACTCACCACTATATTTTAGGATTTAGCGACTCGTTCACTCAATTGTAGAATATAGGAGTAATTTCACGCTATCCTGTGTATAGCAGGATAGGCAGAGGGAAACCGGTCCTCATAAACATATAACATATAGGAGTGCCTATATGTTCAGGTACAGTGTACAGTGAATAACCATATTTAATAAGCCTCTATAGCATCAAAATAAACATGTAGTTAATTGAAAAACAAACAAAAAAATATAAGATTAAAAGAAAATCAAATAAGTTAAGACTAACTTTAAGCTTTTAGGTTAAACTTTCGTTTCGTTCCACCATCCCGGGGAAAGTTACGAAAACCACGAAAATTTCAACGTAATTGTGTGCCGCTTTCATGCCGCGATGCAAATGTGGAATTGTGAATTTGCTATAATAATCACAATGTTTATGTAAAATTAGTTAATAGCTAAATTATAGTTAGTAAAAGTTTTGAATGATAATGTCTCATAAGTCAAGGTACGTGCGGGTTCATATCTACTCGGTAGGATATTGATATTTATACAACATATGTATATTTTTCCGCGTTTGTGTTAAGACACTATTGCTGCCCCCGTCAAACTCATAATCAGCTCGTTTATTGTCAGCCGTACCACGCACATAGCAAGGTAGGTTGAGGGAACTTGGGAACCTGGTATAAACCAACTCCGTTTTCCATTAGGACAGTTCCGTCCTTCATTTTCCGGCCAATTATTGGGGCATTGTGTGTTGATTGGCGGACCTCAATGCTCTTTGACTCCTTGAAAATGAAAATATTAGATATTTCATTACCTCGAGTTGGAATTGAACCCACAATCGTCGTGTTTACAATCGCACGCTTGTGACCCTGTGCCTCGACGGCCCTATACCAACGATATATGGTTTTGTGGATCTATTCAGCCAACCATGTATGGTTTTGTGGATCTATTCAGACAAATAAGGGTTGGATTCAGCCAACTAACAAAAAAGAAAAGTGAAAAATAAAATGCTATAATATAGGCATTCTCAAATTGTGTGAAAATAAAAATGAAAGTATATACAAAAATAAAACATTTATTTAAATTATCTATATCTATGCTTATATTATAAAGCTGAAGAACTTATATGGTTAAACTACTCGTATAATACATTAAATGTTTCAATGTTGAACTGTCAGTCATTTTCATTTGACCAAGGGAACGAAGTAACAGGCAAAAGCTAGCTTGGATTAATATAAAGAATTTAGATTTAATTTTTAATACACTGTATATGAACAAATATTAAATTTATTATTGTAATAAAATTATAGCTCTACGTACACAATTAAATAATTATACAATTCACACGGACAGAAAGATGCATTTAATTATATAATACTAATACTAAAGTAGTTAACTACAGTAGTTGCGTTAAAATAATGAAACCTGTAGATAACTCAACTCTAAGCCAATTACAGGCGTTATTTGTGTTAAGTATGCAGTGCCAGTATCAACTGTCAATGGGCAATGCCCTCTGAAACGCTAAGTATATTTCTTTTTTGTAATGTCTTTTTGTTTAGAATTTGTTGTAGTTGTTTTTTTTTAGTTTTTGGTCAATAATATCTAGTTAAGGCGATTGTGGCGCACGTGTTCATATGTGAGGCTGTAATCGCGATGGTGGACGGTTGTTGGACTCATATCGAGAATTTGGCGGAAGATAGAGAACGGAAGTGTCTAAGTTAGAGTTGTAGTAAGAAAGCTGATACTTTCTAATAATAATAAGTTTCTATGGTTATATGCGTTATTCTCGGGAACCACTTCTTCGAACTGAAAAGAATTGTGTTGTATAATAAGTGTATCAAAGAAGGCTATATTATATTACGTTGATTGTTTCGATATTATTCCCTGCATGTGCGGCTAGTTACCTCTGCTAAATAGAATCCCACCAAAAACATCCTGTAAAACCCATCCAACTCTCGATTAAGCTTTTTATTTCTCTATGTAAAAGTAATAAAATCTCTAGGTAAAGCCAAGCCTAAGGTTCCTTACTGTGATTTTTTTTATGATACAGTTATATCGGCAATTTTTTTATAATAATAAGGCATTTTTTTTTATAATATTAGGCATAAAGTGGGGAACGGAGTGTCTTAGCACTAGGTTCCCTCTGCCTACCCTGCTGTGT
>DWAN01005826.1:0-10942 GCA_018230445.1 Heliconius hewitsoni | reverse complement strand
TATACCTTTTAAAGCGAATAAATTCCTGGCAAATAGTGGCTCTACATTTTCATCGGTAAATCCTCTGTGATCTATGAAATATTCGAAATCTTTAATAGTAATTTTCTTTACTAGATCAATGTCGCGTACCAATACTGTTGGTCTAACGAACTCGTATCTGCCAACAAACCTAGAACCAAAAATTGTGCTTCAATACTAAATTATTAACTATAACTGAAAACATAGACTTTAATAAATATATGTATCTGTGTTTTTACGCATATGTTATAATATTTGTAAAAATTATATGTTTTAACTTGTATATGTTAGTTTGTGTTATTAGATCCTTCCAATTTGGTTGCTTGGAAGATATTACTTTTGGTATACTACACATAAGGGTTTAGGGGTTAAAAATTGCTCTACATTTAAAGTATGTATCGGACAGACGAAACACTAACGATCCTACTCAGTACTCATGGAAGTGTCTATGAAATATCTAAATAATTGAAAAGTAAAATCTCGACAAGTGTTAAGTAAGTGGTGATGAATAGATCAAGGTTTATTTTGAAAGCTAACCTCTCATCCTTAAAAGTTTTATATATCCTATCCAAATGGTCACCAAAGTGGTTTTGCCGGAGTATGATGCTGGTCATGTTGCCGAAGAAGGGCACCGTTCTGAGATGCTTCACCCCAAAATCGCTGAATCTGGAGTATACTTTGTTGAAGTACAGTACTATGACTGCAAGCAGTACCGCCGCCCATATTAGGAGCAACATCTGGATAAATTAAAATTATATGTGTATTAGTATAGTTTTTATTTTTATTTTGGTAGTTTTAGGTGTTTTTGTATTGTTTATTTTTTATTTAAATGTGATGGACACTAACAACCGAATTTAAGCTGGGCTTTTTCTGCAAACCAAGGGCTATGGTAAGTGACAAGTTAAGTGAAAGTATTCAAAATTTATCTCTTAGATGTATTTACGATAAATGTTGTTATTTTAAGAAGTTTCACGATTTTTCTCACTTAGTAAGGTAGGTAACAATAACTTAGTATATCCGTTTTCTACTACGTGCTTAATTTTTTACAAAAAAAACATTCTTATTTCTAACTTCACGCTTTATCTCTAGCGAGCTATATAATACTATAAATTGTACTTCTTATCAGATATACTGGAACTTATTTTATTATGTCAATGGAAAATATTTATCACGCTGAATATCTTTTAATTTTTAATTATTTCCAATTATTTAGCTAGACTGTTCTCTTCATCAGATGTTCCAGATCTTCTTCTGGCTGTGCAGGATTCGGTGTCAAGTGTAAAAAAATATTCAAAATCACTTCGTGTACACTGACACATTGATTGATTAGACAAGTGAAAATGAACATAACAAAATTTTAACAACACATCACTCGAGACCAACAATAAATAATAAAGATAATAGCTAGTTCAAACACTCCACATTATCACATAATAGCTGGATTGGACAACCGATTATGTATCGTGTAATATGCTCTTCTATTAGATGTACGCAGTAAATTGTATATATATATGACCAATACATATATGTATATGATAATTTTATTATATTTGGATATTTACACTTGTTTACAGATATAGGTACAGGTACAGTACGCTGGTGCCCCTGTGGCGACTACCGGCCTCGTTATTATCAGATTTACGCTGTATCCCGCACAAAGCAAGGCATGCAGAGGGAAGCTAGTGTTAAGACACTCCGTACCCCACTGAAGTTGATTTTGGAGGTATTGCCTGTTAAGTGGCTGAACTCAACGCCGCGATTTGCCTGGATACTAGAGAGAACTCAACTCTTTCAGTGGGAATCGAATCACGACTGGCCCCAATGGCCTCATTAATATCAATAATTTTAAAATAATGGATGTAGGTGAAAAATTATGAACAGATACAACTTATTTTAAGCCTCATTTTTATCCCGCATAAAGCAAAGGATCCAGTGTTAAGACACTTCCTTTTCCCGTCGTCCAGGCGCAGAGGTACAAGCATATGATGCGACGTTTGTGGGTTCGATCCCCACTCGGAGTAATGATTTATTATTTATTAATAATAATGCATTCCCCCTAATTGAGTTCCGCAATGCCTCTAAAATTCAGCGGAAAGTGGGGAATGGAGTATACACTTAATAACTGTCTACTCTGCTATATGCGGGATACAGCGTGATGCTTACAACATTAATTTTGCCTTTCAAGTTCTTTTTGATACCACGAGAGGTGCTGGTTGATCCAGCAACATACTTCCAATTATTGAAAAGATTTTTTTTTCTTTACTGAATCATATAAGTATTTATAATGACTACAAATAGCTTGTTACAAATGATCCTCCCGTAGCGGAACAGATTACTACTCTACTCAAGTATATTAATTGAAATAAAACTTTATTACAACGTAATTAGGTCCATAATTGCATAATCAAAGAACTTTGCCGTCCTCTGAACTCTGAAGGTCAAAATAATAGACGTCAATTTTGTTCAAAAACATGGTCGAAATGTTTTTTGTCAATTTTTAGAGACACATTTGGAAAGCGCATCTAATATAATTAGGTATGGCTTTGGATTGAATGTAAAATCTCCATTAACGATTATTATATACTAGCGGCTCACCCGCAGCTTTTTTGCCCTTTCCCGGGTAAATCACAATGACCCGGGAGTTGACAGTGATAGTCGGTCGGATAGAAGTTGACAATGACAGTGATAGTCGGCTTATTAGTTTCGGACATCAACCCGGACAAAAGAAAGAAAGACAATTTCAAGATCGTTTGTTTTTTTTTTGGATATAAAAAATACAGTTGTTGAAATCACAAATAGATGAAGAGAATAGATCCATAGATTATTTCTTTTTTAGCTTTATGTTTTATATGACATATCAGTAAGGCAGAGAGATCTTAGTGTCACTCCGTTCTTCATTTTCCACCAGAACTTGAGACATTGCTTTCAGTAATTAAAAAAAATCACATTTTTTCACACTAAATATAGTTCAATAGTTAAAAAAATTGTTTAACCTATAGAGCGTAGCGGGATTCGTATCCGCGCCTTTTGGAAATTACTTCGAGTATGAAACGTGTTGAGTGGCGTAACTCAACGCTGCGCTTTGCCTTGTTGTCAGAGCGAGGAAATGACAATATTAAATATTTAATTTCCCACTTTGTAGGAATCGAAACTACAACCGTCGCACTTACAGTCTTACGCTTGTGCCCTGCACCAGTCTCAGTCGCTTTTGGTACTCTAAAACATTGCATGATATTGCATGTTCAAATATTGCATCATAAAATTAAAGAAAAACCAGGTTTTAAATTCTATATGTTTCGTTGAATATATTACTATTAATAGATAACAGTAATCTAATATTACAAAACTTATAATTACGAACTATGAGGAAACGCATTTTTATCTATGATTAAGGTCAAGGTCACCTATCAATGTGAAATTACTAAAATTCGTAAAATCTTTCTATTATATATAAAAATCCTTTTTTTACATTTATCAAATGCAATAGAATCCAAAAATAATCTTTTTTTGTCTGCTTGTCGGTTTGTCAGTCCGTTATTGCACGCCACTGTCAGAAACAGCTCAACAAATTTAAATGTAGTTTATTAGTTATATTTATATAAAGTGTTTGTTTTATTTCAATTGGTTATAATTAAAAATGTTGTATTAATACAAAGTATTTTGTTCAACAAAATTACCGCAAAATAATTAATTTATTGAATTGGCTGAAACTTTAGTTTTCAATGTATAGATATTGTTTTTTAAATGATAATTTTATTAGAACACAAACGTAATTCAGATTAGTAAATAAATAATTTTGTAGATCAAGCGGACGAAGCCGCAGTTGAGTCGCTAGTTACATAATATATGGAGATACACTTTCGTTCAACTCACTTTCGTAATACATTCAGAACAGGTTAATAGTAATATTTGTACAATATTAGGTTATAACATATTAAAAACAAGTTTATCAAGTTATTTGCAAATATGCAACGTGGTTTTCACATTATTGTGTATTTTTATAGCTTCACGCTGTAACCCGTGTTTAGCGTGCTGGGGACCTCTCCCTAGCACGCTAAATGCGGTTAAGAGGCTCCGCTCCCCACGAACAACCCTATTTTCAACTATTGAAAAGAGGAACGCCGCGTTTTATCGTTATACAAACATACTCGGATGGAAATCGAACCCGAAACTTTTACGTTTACAGGCACACGCTGTGCCGTTTCGTCACAACTAAGAAAATAATATTATTGTTTACATTTTTATATTAATTCCAGAATTAAAGCTAAAAATAAAATTAATCAGAATCTGTTTCTAATGTTAATAATTGTAATGTTTATTTGAGAAATATAAAGAATGTCACGTTATTTCTTTATAGTTCCTTCTTGTTGTTTATTTTTTCTTAATAAACATTACTTAACAAGAGTCTGCATTGTAAGTCAAGAAAGTTATTGTTTAGTAAACAGTGACTCTCCGCTAAAAATATATATTAAAAATACTCAATTTCCACGCCTTCTGTTTTTTTCAACCTTATATCCTTCTGGAGATCTACAATTGATAATATTTGGAACTATATTTGGCAATATTTTTCTTATTTAACCTAACATTTAATTCTTACGTACTAATACTTAATTATTTACAAAGTTGATTTTCATTGATGTTGGCTTCTTCGTTTTTACGTCTGAGCATATAAATTAGTCAACAGATTTTAATACTATTATTCTATTAATATTATAAAGTTAACAGTTTATTATAAGTTAAAATAAAAGTATAACTTTTATATTTTTATACGTTAAAATAAAAATAAAATAAACCGGCGAATGGACGCTTGGTTCGCTAACTCAACATTCAAATCACAAATAATAATAACTAATTACTCACGTTGTTTTTTTCAATTTTATTTCATTCACAATTCACTCAAAATCTATACAATTACCAAAAAATGTATAAATTTATTTAAAAACGACAGTATATATATCGGTAGTGTTACAAGTATAACGTGTTATCAGCGTGAAGTGCCTCGCGGAATAGTCTCGTTTATATATTCACTTCACAATATATCCATATATAATTGGACGTAAATATAAATAATTATCAAAATAATTATCTAATGTATGCCGTTTTAATCAGGAAAAATAATAATATAAAAAAAATTGTTTATTATGTTGAAATATTTGAGATATTTTTAGTTTGCTGATTTCATAATGTTTTGTTATATTGTTTGCACGATTGGATAATGGAAGTGATGATGACTTATTTGAGATAAGCCATTATTACTTCCATTCCAGCGCTTCTTCCTTTTTTTATTATTATTTGTTCTAAATATTCAGGACTTTCACGTCAAAGTACGGCGTACACTTGTGCCTGTACACCGGTGGTTTGACTCGTGGCGCAGGTTAACAACCACCCAAAACGCAATGCATTGATAATTCGAACGTTAGATGTCTAAATGGGAACAGAGTGTCTTAGCACTACGTTCCCAGGCTCTCGCTATCCATTCTGCTATGTAAACATCCTGCATGTTACAGGACATTGTGTCATATGGAAGAGAACGTAGTGTCAAATCCTGAGACAATCAGTCAAATGCTGTTTTAGTGCCACTGTAAAAGGCATTGAAATATATAATATACTTAGAACAAGGTAACAAGGCAAAACACGGTGTTGAGTTCTGCCACTCAACACGCAAAAGTACACTGGCGGATTCCTCCTTTGGTGGAGAACGGAAGGGCCTCAATAGGAACGTAGTGTCCCTTGTGTTCTTTCTGCCAACCTTGCTATGTGCAGGATACTGCGTAGGTATAAACAAAGAAAGCAATAAAAAACATAATGTAAAATCAATCTTTGTTCTCCACTCTGCAAATATGCAAAGATTGTTTAGTGTATTGAAATAAATGATTACGTAATCTGGAATTTAATGGCGGTGGTGACTTGCCAGAGTGACAGTTGAAACTATATACTGCACTGGAGCCGATTGTGTCCCAGTGTATTATGTGCCCTTACTGGTATATCCAGCACAGTGCCACAGTTTGTGTGTAATCAACACAAAAGAAAATATTGAATATTAATGTTTTGATTTATAAGTAAAATTTAATATACATTGCATCCGAAACAATATAATTATTGATCAGGGCAGTCAGAGAGACTGGAACCCAAAACGTTAGAACTCTTCGTACCAGCTCTGTCGCTGTCATGAACCTCTTCATCCTCATGCCTTTTAAGTGACCTTCATGTGTTCATTGACACTATATATTCTACATATGTTAAGTAAATCCGATTACGTATGATTCATTAGATGTTCATAGTTGTATAAATTTTGTATGAATCTGAAAGTATTCTTATATTTATTTCCAAAGTTAGAAAGTCAATAGCACATTTTTTTTAGTTACACAATGTTTATTCATTTTGCAAATATTGTGGAATTTTTTTAATAGGCTAGTATTAAAATACTCCCTACTTTCATACTTATTAAGTCAGTTATTGCTTTTTACAATCCTTTATTTAATTTGACATGTTTATATGAAAGGAACCTTTTTTTAAAAAAAAAATACAAACCATTTTTAACTCATTTTTTGAAATTTGATTTAGCTGAAATCTTGCATAGACATGTATATCAAAGAATAAATAAATATTCTGGTGACTGTGACAGATGATCCGTTGATGGAGCCGGAAGGTGGTCTCTGTAATACTATGATGGCACAACGTAATCTTATCGAGTGTGGGTTTTTTTCATTAGTTTTGACTAGCACTCTAAGTATACATTGTAATTTGGATCTGATGATGTAGCCAGTCGGTGAACACTGGAACTCCACGAAGGCACAACATAATCTTATTGAGTGTGGGCTTATTTGATACGTAGATTATGTTAATACTTGTATGGCATGAGCACGAGTCATCGATTGCTTAAGATGGGGTTGAAAGGGGCACCGGGCGCACCTCGTTGTATTAACCCTTCTATTTCAGAATCTCTGGGAGAGTGGACCAATATTTTTTCTGGTCTCGTGGGAACAATAGACATAAATTAAAACTAAAAAATTAAAAAAAACAAACAAACAAAAGACACATTATACCGAAAAACAAACAAAATGAAGCCTCGAAAAGGGTCGAAATAAAAACGTAGAAAGGAAAAACAACCAATAAAAAGTTCTAAAGTAGACTAAATACTAAAAAAAAAATTAAAAGTATTAAAAATTATCACAAGCTTTTATTAAATTAACTTTTTGTAAAATATAAATGTTAAACTTCTAATATTTGTATAAATAGATATCTTATGTTTATAAGAATAACTCCTTGAATAGTGTTATAACTTAGATTAGTGTTAACAATATAAATGTAATTAATATGCACTTTTTCATTATATAATAGAATTAAATTTAAAATTAAAAGCTTGAGGCATTACACCATCGGTTACTGCATAAATTTTGATTAACGTTATTTATTTAGTGATTATCAAAATTGACCGTTTAGTCTATACAACGCCACATAGAAACGCACAGACATGCACACATGCATAGGTGATAAACATATTACTCTCCTTTGCGTCCCGCAGTCGGATAAAAATATGATATATGTACATTATTTGCTGATAACTTATCAAATACTTAGTGTCGGTCGAATGAAAATACGTCTAAACGGTTAAGTGGTAAATCAAAAGTTTATTACAATGTGAGTTTTATACATTTTCTATTTTTATGATATTATATTATTAGTAATAATGTTTTATTTAGTAATTTAAAATTTCAACTATATATAATTTTCCATAGATATGTAAGACTTTTTTTAACTCGAAAACTACGTTGGAGCTTATGACTTATATTTCAGACTCCTATTTTGCCTAGATAGCATTGAGCAAACCTAGTATTAAGATTTTTTACTAATCTTCACGCCATCCCATATAAAGTGTGGTAAGCAGAGGAAACGAACGAATCTGAATGAAGTGTTAAGACACTTTGTTCAACACGAATAAGTGATTTTCATTTCATTTATTTGCTATTTAGTTATTATTTTGAGTTTACAGTCACACGCTTGCCCCCCACGCAATCTGCACCACAATACAGTGATAGGATTAGTTTAGAATCATTAGAGTTCCGATTTTTTCGTTTATCGTCCGGAATCATAAAACACGACCTCCTCTGCTTTATTCCGGAAATGTATATAGCCTTTGTCACTATCACAATTCTGATGAAATCAACAACATCTGCTAAAACCGTTAAACCCCACCACAAGCGGAACGGACCCATTAAGGATAATTTTAAATTCGCAACGGTACACAGCATACTTGTATTTCAACCAATAATTATTAGCCGGGTGGAAAGTACCGACCGAGAAGAAAGAGTTGAAATGTATTTGTTCGGTTCTAGAGAGCGGAGCGAAAAAATCACAAAATATATATTCTTTTCTTGGTGAAAATTTAAACCTATTTTGTTTAAAAGGAATCCACTCCGCCGCGGGTATAGCTTATATACCCATTCATTTTGATATTCATTTTCATACCCAAGAAATGAACACAGAATTACCCCCTTTTGATGCGGGTAACGGTAAATACAAAGTAATTCGTTAACATTATTATTTACAGATTTCTACAAAATCAAATAATTTTCATAGAGTAAAATATTTTTTTTGACTTTTGCACTTAGAGATTTGGTTGACGCAATCGAACGACTCCAAAAATATGGTTGTGGTTAATGTTCTGCTTAAGCGAATGAAACTTAAACCGCGTTAACTATACTTTATACACGAAATATCTTGAATTCAGGCGAAAAATGATAATTTAAAATTTTTGTTATTGTTATTTACTCATTTCTTCTCTCGGGCATCAAGGCTGAGGTTTCACTCCGCTGTTTTCGGAATACAGTGCGAGGCTGATTTATTTTTGATTTTATTTTTTTACTTACTGTTGCAGATGATGTACCTAATATTAATATGGATCGCGGTACATATATGTATACTAGCGTTGTACTTATCAAGGAAATACTCAAGATTCAGCGATTTTAATGTAAAATGTCCACCAGTAGTGCCATTGTTTGGTAATTTGTTCAGAGTTCTATTCCGTTTGCAAAATGTTACTGATGATTTGGATATAAATTATAAAAGTTTCTATAATGAGCGGTAAGTATTACGGTTGTTTATATTTTTAACTTCCCGCAATGTTCCCTTATATAGTAAGGCAGGCGGAGGGAACTTAAAGTTAAGACACTCCGTTCATCACTTTCCATAAAATTTTCGAGACATTATTTGGCATTAACGTAATAAGAAATTTTGCTTAGACATCGGTTAGCCTTAATGTTAGAGTAAATATCCTACGTAAATATTATAAACATGAAAGTTTGTGAGGATGTATGTTTGTTCCAATTTCAAGCTACGCCAAAACTACTAAACAGATTTAGATTTATATTTTTTTCACCTTCACTCTACTGTCGTAGGCAGAGGGAGCGTAAAATTTTGACACTCCGCTCCCCACTTTCGCCGCCGCGCCGAGTCCTATGGCACTGCGTGTTGAGTGGCGGACCTTGCCTGGATACCAGAGCGAACAAATGAAAATATTTAATATTGCGTTAGCTCCAGAGGAAATCGAACCCATAACCGTTTACCGACAAACGCTTGTGCCACTATGCCACGACTGGCCTCAAGATTATGATAAATACAGAAAAAAACGTATACTTCAGTATAACACATAGGCTAATACGTATATAAGCATTTTGTATAATACAACACTTTATAACATTATTTTTTTAACAAATGTATTTATATACTTTATATAATTTAGATTTTCAGGCCGTTATGAGTTTTTTAAGCCAGTCCTATTGGTTCGTGATTTAGACTTAGTAAAGAAAATAGCTATAAAAGATTTTGAGAACTTCATTGATCACCGCACTATAACCGATGAGGAACTTGAACCATTATTTGCGAGGAACCTCGTCTCTTTAAAGGGTATTTCATTTTTATATTTTGATTTATAGCTTTTGGATTTTGTTGTTTATCGGTATAGAAGAATTATGTATTTAAAAACTGTATCAAAGAGATACAAACTACATACATTAATACTCACAAATTTGGACCCAATAAGGCATAAATTAATTAAAAATTAGAGTAACATTAAATATGTTACATTTTAATTATTAAGACAATGAAATTGTTACCAGAGTGAAAAAAGTGACATGAAAAAATTGCATTTTCCGGAGTACAAAAAGAACCAACAATCGTCGCACAGAGCTACGATATTCACCAATTAAATTCATATATACTTAAATTTGTTTTAAAGAACAATGCATTTTATTACGAAGCCATTCGTAGCGCAGGTTCACAAAGTGTGACTGTAAACGCGAATGGTTGTGGGTTTGATCTTTAATCGAGGAAATTAAATATTTATTTTAACTTATATTTTCATTTCTGCGGAAAGCAAAGCGTGGCGTTGAGTTCTGCCGGCAGAAAGTGTGGAACGGAGTGTCTTAACAAAAGGTTCCCTCTGCCTACCCTACTGTGTGCAGGATGCAGCGTGAAGCTCTATGATTGTATTACAGGCGAGGAATGGAAGGACATGAGGTCAACTCTTAGCCCCGCGTTCACAAGTTCCAAGATAAAGCTGATGGTTCCCTTGATGGAGGAAGTCGGCAGCCAGATGATAAGAGCATTGAAGAAAAAGATTGGCGAATCTGAAAGTAAAATTATATCACAAAATTTTTCAATCTTATTTGTTAGTGTAAGGTAAATCGATGTCATATAGGATTTGTATATTCCTGTGGGTAATGAATTTTAAAATATTATATTAATTTAAGAATATTATAGAACTAGCGAGAATGAACTACATTCTGTTCTTAATATACAAAAGTATTCTTCTTAATATCTATAATAACTATACTAATATACTGATGTATGCAAATTATATATTCGCTGACATTAGAGAGTTACAATAAATACGAATACTAAATTTGTTATTAAAAAAATAAGG
>DWAN01005825.1:0-10942 GCA_018230445.1 Heliconius hewitsoni | reverse complement strand
ACGACACCACCAGTACCAGGATGATCCTATTCTAGGCCGGGATCACACGGCAATAAAGCTTTATTATAAAAATTTTTGAAATACAATATCAGTACAACTAAGAACCGTTAAAGTTCTTTAATCAGTCAACATACCTTCTCTCATTCTTAGTATGAAAAATACCTCAGTTGCATTGAATGTGTTTACAAAACTACTAAATCAAAATCGACTAATGTTTGTGCAAAGATATTTTTAAGAAACTCCCTTAATAAAATAATATATAAATAAACAATAAGTTAAGCAAAACTAGTATACTGCACTGCTTGACTGTTATCAATCAGAAAACTATTTTTTTAAATTTTACTAACGTAACTTCAATAATGGGTCTTAACTGTCTTCTGATACTTAGTATTTTCAGACTTACTTTTGAATAATTCAATCTTTATTTTTAATAAAAGTAACATGTAAGCTTATAAAAAGTTTAAAAAATCTTTACATTTCTTAATCATGCTTCCAACTCCATTAGGCTGGACCCCAGGACCCTCAGACCTACGTCATTTGAGCAAAAAGCAAAGCTGAAATTTTGAGGTTCAATAATAAATTTTAGATGGTAGATCTTACTAACTTGAAAGTGGAGCCCTTTCAAAGGTAACATCATCGTAAGGTACATACATACTCTAGGTGAGTAAAAGTAGAATCCTATTTATTTAAACATATTGTTAAGAATAATATAAAAAATATATTTTTATTATTACATTTACTCCTGCCTGACGTCCTACAAGTTTTTTAATTAGGGCAAAACACATTATACTAGCAAGCTTTATATCTATGTATATTATTTACGGACTATTTCAAGGCCCCCTATAAGCACCCAGGCTAATCTGATGGCTCATCAACATCCCCCCAGACAGAGCTATACAATTATTTGGCGCTACTTCAGAAAGGGTCCACTTTCAAGTTAATGAGTTTTTAAACATCTTGTCTTAACTACATATTACACTAACAGTCAAAATTTCGCTTAAATGACGTAGGTCTGTCGGCTCTTGGATCTTGTGCTATATATCTTATCGGGATAACACGTTTTGGAAACGCGCTATTGTAAGGTTGCAAAACGCGCGATTGTTAGGTTGCAAAATGCGCCCTTGCACGTGAACGCTATGTATGATCTCTAGAACCTTACGATCACGAGATTCAAAACACGCAAATCGACGCGTCATATGGTCATATACAGGTCTTGTTCATATGACGTCATACAATAAACATAAAAGTTTCACATATAATACAGTAGGCAATAAAAAAAAACAAATAAACATACATTCCATAAAATTTATTTAAAAGTATACGTGCATAAAGGTATAATATGAGAAATAATCATTCTAAATCTAAAACATTCAAGATATAAAAAAAAACAATTATTTAGGCAAACTTATGTATATGTAAAGTAATTAAAATATTCTATAGTAATAGTTAGGAATGATTGCATATGAATGGTCATTTGTGGGTTGCATTAAAAATGTTTAAATCCAAAATATTATGAAGTCATCATCATGTAACATAAAGATAATATAACATTGTTTTTTATTGTACAGTATGAACAATATTTAATGTAAATATATAGTTTGAACCTTTTCTAGAATGTATATTTTTAAGATTCAAGCTGTACAGAATGCACGGAATGTTAACACACTTCAGTTTCCCACTTTTCGTCAAATTCTAGAGGCATTGCGTGTTAAGTGGCGGAACTCAATGCCATTGTGTCTCGTTACCAGGGCATGGAATATTAAATAATTCCTTTCCTCGACCGGGAATCGAACCGGCTTATGCCCCTGCATAATTCAAAGTAAGCTAAATCGTGCCATACCTATTTCAACCACCAAATACTTAAATGCGTTATTTATGTTCTTTTATATCGCTTTACCAAACATTTATGTAAAGATTGGATCATTTCATTTTAGCTATATACGAGAATGTATGTAGATTTCAGGTGTAGTAATAATTTCATAGACATATATTTAGATTGCATTTCGAAGAAATAATATCAACTTCACATTAAAGAAAAAGGAAATAAAAACATAAATATATGTATAACGCAAATCTTAATTTTACTCTAGTTATCAGAAAAAAAAAGTTCTGTTAATACAAGATAATTAAATTAACACTAAAATAAACTATTACTAAACATGAAAAGGAGTTAATATTATATCACACATATGTTAATATAGGCAAGTATATAAGAAAATAATAAATGGCCAAAATATGTATGTAAAATCTATAAACTTTTTTTATGTAAAAGATATTTTGGCATTATATTTATTATCACACATAATATGGATACTTTCAGATAATTATAATTTTTTTATCAAATAAAGGAATGAAATGAGAAAAATCAGGTAAATATATCATAGTCAATTCTATATATCTAGATTTAGTTTACTCACTCCCTTTTAAACTTTGCATTGTTTTTCTTTGTCTCTTCTAAAAAAATGTATTTTCTAATTAGTTACATTGCAATTAATAATAATAGTATATTTTATTAATATCAATAAAATATTTCAATGAAAGGTAAATATTTAGAAACGCATAAAAATATAACATAGAGGGACTCGAACTCTGACTCTTATCTATCGTCCAATTAAGCCACACGATCTGGTGGAGCTTCGTCGAACGTTTAAAAAAAATGACGTAGTGAGAATCGAATTTACCACTAGGGTATACGTTCTCATCAAGCTATAACGAAATGATTATACGCTTGCTACAACTTATTTGTCGTTAGTATCTCTTATTTTATTTTTTAATGTCTTGATAATTTGTAAGATAATGAAGTATTTATTGAATATTTAAACTTTTTTAAAGAAGTTTTTTTAATCACACTAAGGTCCAAAAAAATAATTTTATACGTTTCTAAATATTTATCAATAAAATAACTCAAAACACTATTGTAAAAAAAAGACAAAATTAATAATACCAAACGAACTAACTCTAAACTATGGAATTTAGACTATATATATTTTTGCTTTTTAATGTTTTCTAATTTCTAATTATCAGATTTTTATTATTATTACAGATAATATAAAGAGATATTCAAAATTCAGGTACCCACATAATCAAATCTGTATATCGAAGGAATTATAGTTATAGTTAACACCAAGCTAAAAGTTATAAAAGAAGTATTTTTCTTAATTGTACTCTGCATCTTCCAGGGTAGGCAGAGGCACTCTGATGATATAAGTATATTTTTTAATAAAGCTATTCACCTAGAAACTTCTTGTAACTTGGCGTTAAGCAAAAACAATTAATAATCAAATACGATATAAACTAATAAATATATAATTTATTCAATAACCAGTACATTTCAGTCTTCCAACACCATAACATTAGTTCCCACTCCACTCAGCCGACCTACACATGTCGGCCAAAAGTTCATCAAACTCTAAAACCGAACTTTCATGTAACGCTAGATCTTTGGACAGGTCATCTATTCTATCCTCTGAATCAATATTTTCCGTACTTTTCGTTTCCCCGGGATATTCTTCCGTTAACTTCAAATGGGGCGCGTTGAAGAAATCCTTGTAAAACTCCGCCAATTCTCGTATAGGATGATCGTCAGCGAACGGAAAGTGTAATAGTTTTAGTGGCGGCTCGTGCTCGCTTCGAAACCCTGGAAACTTTTTGGGTGGTGATTCCGAAGATATTGTGGGACTCTTTGATATCGTACTCAGGTCTAAATCCTGCGTACTTTTGCAGTCAACTATCAGAGTCACCTCTTGGGGTGACGGCGCCCTGGGAGGAGCTCTGCAAACAGGTACGGGCATTCTTTTAAAGAATTCCTTTACAACTTTCAGAATAATGGATTCGTCGACAAACGCGGCTAATCGAAGTGGTTTGTTTAAATCTACAGGAGAATATGGCTTTTGTTCTTTTTCTTTCTTCTTTTTGGACTCAAAAATCACATGTTTCGGACTTAATTCAAAGTGATCACTTTTTAATAATAAAGTCCTATTAGTTTCCGACCGATTCGGAGAAATAGAAAAATTGGTTCGGTAGGAAACTGTGAAACACAGACCACCTAGAGGTGTCTTTAGTATACCAGCTTGGACTTTCTTAACAGAGTCACCTAAAGCTTTTAGTTTAGCTTCTCCGTTGTACACCCTATAGAATATCGTAAACGATTCCGTCCTTTGCTTTCTTGACAAGTGATATGCGGGGGTTATTCTTGTTACTGTTATCAACGACTTCAACAGTATTCCCATTCTAAAATATACTGTGTTCATCGCTTTTAAAGATGTGTCAAATTGAGTGTCATCTAGTGCTAAAGTCCAAAGTTCGAGGACCATCTCATCTCCGTCCTCCGTTTGAACTGATATTTCTACGTGTAGTTGCGATTTAATAGTTTCTAATATCCTGTCCGATGGTAATGCATTTTTTGTGGCTTGATTGACCTCTGCAGAATCAGGTATTTGTAAATTAAACCAATCTGAGTCGGATGTTTGAAGTTTCGTATTTGGTTCTATTTTAACACCTTTTCTGGATTCAACGATGACCTGAACACCTTTGTAGGCGAGGAACTTGGTGAACTTTGTAAACTCATGTTTGTCGCTTATATTAGAGAAAGCTGCGTCCGGCGCCATGGTCAATGGAATATGAATAAAGATTACTTTGAATTAGTTCTATTACTATTTGTATTCTATTACTATTTGTGAGTTATCCTTCGTCGGCGATGCAGGTTTCGACGAGGTTCCTTAAATTCGGGTTCTCCATTGCGGCCGCAATCCTCTCCTTGTCATTAATTTGCTTGTTAACTGAAACAATTGAGAGATACCATTAAAATATAGAGTTAGAAACAAACCTTGCACAATTGAATTAATGTTGTTTTGTTATAGGATACGGATTCAGTACTAGTGCGAAACAAAGAACCGAGAATAAAAATCTATAAGTATTTAAATTTAGACAGCGAGATGTTGAAAACAATAGCTATCCAAATACTAATAGCATGACAGTAATAAAAATAACAATTCCTGGTCCATCTTATATTCTCACGGAAAGGTCAAGGAAAAATATACACTTCCTTGCAGTCTTTCTCAAAGTGTAATTATAAATAATAAAGTAACATTTCAATTTCATATGCACAAATTGACATTTTAATTTATTATTAATACCTACATTATGTACTACAGTATTATTTTGTTAAACGTAGATAAAATGAACCTAGTTATTTATTACTTGCCATTTATTTAGACGTCTGTCTATTAAGATAAAAAATACCATTTAAAAAACAAATTAACTATAAAAAGAATAGAAAATATAGAAATCCAATGGCGTTTCTATATTTCCTTAAGATATAATTACAAAGACAAGATATCAAAAGCGAATAAATAAATAACTTAAAATAATTATGCTTCTATAAAAAATACCTTCTCGTACCAACCACAAGTACCATAAAAATATAAATAGGTATAATATATATCTGAGTCTCTCTCAATTTGGCTTGAGGAAAATTTTATCGCTAGTGAAAAACGTTATTTATTTCCTTTAACCATTCTTAAAATGGATCTAACTACAATATTTATTTGTTTTCTCTAAACATTTTACTGTATCAGTGGATTATTAGCAATTAAAATTTCAGTATATCGAAGTGACCGTAGTATTTACCCAAAATTTTAATGAACATTTCGTTTTACCCCTTAAAGTTCGAGTATGAATGAGTGTAATACTTTATATAACGAAAATCACAATTAAATAAAATATTTTTTTCTTGCACATTAGGGTGTCGGTTCAGCTAATTAACATACATATTCTAAGTGGAAACATTGGGCGGAGAGTGCAGAAAATTTTATAGTCATTCCTGATACAATCATAAACAACTAACAAGTAATAAAGACCGTTGAAATCGTTGCGGCCTAGTACAACAACGTGTGATTATAAGCGCGATAGTGGTGAGTTCGATTCCCACTCGAGAAAATGAATAATATAATATTTTCAAATGGGCGGAGTTAGGAACGGAGTGTTTAAACAAATTTCCGAGCTAAAAAAAATAGAAAGAAGAAGGTTAGCAAACGGTAAAAAAATATATATTTATAAGCATATTGCTCATATAGTCCACACAAGATATTTTGATAAACAATGTTTAATCTGATACTATATGTATTAGTATATAAACTTAATACAACGTCTTGAGTTTTGTATAAAACAAGATAATAACGGAATAATCTCTTATAGGCACATTATCGTAAATTACATAGCAAAAAGGTTATTTTTATTGAGAATGTTATTTACATAATTTATGCTTGTATAATATACTATGTTTATGAATATAACGGCCAGATAAAGGGATAATAAAATATGAAAAGTTCCTCATCTTATACCTACTATAATATCTATTTTTTAAATCTAATCTAATCTAGCTTCACGCTCCCTAGCGAGATAGTCAGAGAGAACGGAGCGCCAAACGCTACGGTCCCTGCATACCTCTTTCGCCTCGTCCGCTGTCATCAACCTCTCACCTCTCAACACGTGTACTCCGAGGGATCCTCATGCTTTTTACATGACCTTCCTCCAATATCTTAGATACTGTATTTTCGAAGGTCAACCGAGGTCTCGCCCTACCTACCTCTCTTAACTGCTCACTTTTCCATCATAAATCTTTTTTGCCATTCTTTCATCACTCATTCGTTCGACGTGTTTAAACCAGCTGAGCACGTTCAAATATCTTTTTTTATTATATTTTTTTAAAATCCAAATTGAAATTCAAATATTTTTTTTATTACATTTTTTTTAACCAGTTCACTTAAAATATAAAAAATAATGACATGGCACTTTAAAAAATTGCCGAGAGTGATGAGCACAAGAACTTAAAGCACATTACCTGATAATCATTAATTTTAAAAAAGAATAAATATCACTAGAATAATAAGCAAGAGCTATTAAACTCATACACTAGTATAAAGGTAGTAAGGTACCTACATAATATATAAAACTATAAACAAAATTTTATGCGTAAATTATATAAAATTTTGTTTTAATTTCAAAGAATTTAATGTTATTTCCCTAATTCAAGTTAAATATGTGAGAATCATTTGAAAAAGATATTTTTACATATCGGTTTACTGAATAATAACAAAATATATAAAACAGAATGATTACTACAATCTTTTAAAAATTCCAGAAATCTATATAAAGGACATGTACCTGACTGACTCAGGTAAGACGCACGCACAGCCGTAACCGCTGTGCGTCGAAACGTGAAATTTGTATAGATGTTTATTTTTATAATCTGGACATCCGCTAAGAAGGAAGTTTGAAAAATGATGATTTAAATAGAGGTTGAAAGTTTGTATGGATTTTTTTTATAACCGATTTTTATAAAATTTGAAATTCAGACTCTTAAAAATATTTCATTCACCTCCTAAGGGTTCAAATAAGGAGTTGAAATTTTATCTGTAAAAATCTTTAAATCGCCACCGATTTTTATAAAAAAAATATATTCAAACTGTTCAAAATATTGTATTGAAAATTCACCCCTAAGGGTGTAAATAAGCGGGCGAAGCTGCGCGCGCCCACTAGTACAAAATAAAAAAAACATGTTAGACAATATTTTATTCCACACTCTTGTTCTTGTAGCCGGCTTTAAGAAATCAGGCCACTTCCGAAAAGGGTCGATGTGCACGCCGCGCCGTGACCATTTGTCACACACTGGCCGCGATTGTTGGATACTTGTATTGTACTCATAGGGCCGAGCCTGGGTTTTTGTGTAACTTTTTTTATCTAATGGTTTACTGCTTGTGTGATCATTTTTACCTGCCTTAGCGACGGAAAGGATGGTGATGTGTTTATCTGTTTATATATGTGTGTTTGTTGTATGAACCAAATACGTTGACCGATTTGGATGTTTCTTCCGTCAATTATTTTTTTATTTTTGTGCAATCGAATTTTTCTTATAATTAAGCAACACTTTGGGGAAGAGAGCTAGTTATAATTTTGCCGCTTGAAAGTGATATCTATTACATGTTATAACGAGACAAACCACGGCGTTCTGTTCCGCCACTTAACACGCAATGACCCTATAATTTAGCAGACAATGAGGAATGGGTTGTATTAATAATAGGTTCCTAAATTCCATCTGCCTACCCTGTTATGTGCGTGAAGCTAAAAAATATAAAGAGATGTATAATACTGCTGCAACGCACATTATTAGGCGACACTCGTGTAAGTGGTACATTTTCTTTTATGTTTATAAGGTCTTCGCCCTTTGTTATTTTCCACATAAAGGCCGATAGAAATAGGTCATGTTTTGTTATAGCTTAGGAATATAGGATTTTGAACGCTACGTCTTATCTCATAAAGATGAAAATAATTAAAATAAGTAGATTCTATTTATAGTTTATATTTCTTTAATATATAATATTAAATTAGATAATTCGTAAACTAAATAATATATAAAAAATAGAAAAGAAATAATACCGTTATGGTGCAGTGAGTATATGATATAGACAGGTTATGCAATGGTTTTACGTTCAATGCTCAGTCAAGGTAATATTTATATTAGATCTCCAAGTGTTCTGATCTTAAGTCTCCAACGTCTTACATTCACCAGCTAACACGTTTTAGCGCAATATGAAGAATAGTAGAGAACGTAAAATTATTATGAAGTACCTATACATATTAAATCGACTGACCAAAATCGACAAAAGTAAAGGAGGAGGTGAGGCTTACTTCCAAATCCGAACCTAGAATAGACTGTTATGATGATGGTAATGATGATAGTGATGATGATAATGACTCATATAAGACAGTCAATAACAGTCACTTTTGTTATAAATAATTTTATAAAGGAAATAATTTTAAATCTAATAAATTCTGTACAAATAAGTTCAAAGTACACAGATGAAGCTACTCGTAAGTCAGAGCTAGGTCACGGTAGTATCGATGATACTACGCACTTGCCGGTAATAACTGATTGTTCTCGATTGTTACAACTATATGTATAATATATGTTACTTATATATAACTTGCTTGTTCTTGTTAATTGACTATTGTATTTTAATTATGTGATTTTGAGACGCAGTTTGGTTGAGGAGTTGATGGTTGTGGATTCAAATCCAAATTCGGAATAATTAGGCTTATTTATTAAAAGAGTAATACACTCTGATCTGGTCTCATTGAGGTGCATTATTATTTTACAGCTTGTTGATACGTGATGTTTCTTAATAGTGACAATTTCTTCTAATTTTTCGTCTTCGATTAGAGAAACTAAAATGATATATAACTCAGTTTTCTAAACCTTATAAAGAATATTCAGAAGACTTTACTATAGAATTTAACGCCGTATATTTGGCTTTAAGCATAATTAAACATACAACAGTTCCCAACATAAGCATAGGCATACATTTTATAGAGCTACATATCTAAACCATTTTAAGACAGTCTATGCACTGTTTAATTTTTAAGACATTTCGTGTTGAGTGGTGAAACTTGTTTGCCGGTATTTGACTTGTAACAAGAGCGAGAAAATTAAAACAATTGGCGAGCTGTCGGGGGACGCCCCGTCTTGTTATTCGAATCTACTGTCACATTTACAATACTGTAACATTGTACCACGACAGCCTCTAAATTATTCATTTCAAGTCAATCATAATTCATACTGTCAGACCTATGATCTACAATTTAACGCGCAACCAGTCCCTTTTACCGTATATAAATAATCTTTCAATCTTTCACAAACATCATTATACAACTGCAAGAGTCGATTTAACGTGGGAATTGACAATGCATCGCTAACACTATGTTGTATAATTTTAAACCCTTAGCCCTATAATATAAAACTTAGTATTGATATGAAATATTTGCAGTAGGTGTAAGTTATTAATGATTAACATTTGATCTATAAGATAGATCATACGTAAGATAATTAATTATAATATTTTTTTTTCAGAAATTCTTTTGTTGTTTAACATAAGTCATAAATAATAGATGACAACATATGTGAACATCTGGTTGTCTTTAAATAGTAGCATAAAGAACCTTATATCTTATATCTTCTTAGATACTTTTGTTTTTCAATCTTCTTAATCATCTCAGTGATGTTTGATAATTTAAACTACTACTTGGAACTTCTATTCTTAAATGAATCTCAAAGATTTTTGATAAATATCTTGGCGGTCCATGTCCATGTTCATTCACACAATATATAAAATCCCGTTTAGTTTCCGATTCCGAAAGAATTTCGTTATATCTGCTATCAGTGCTCCCCGACACACCCCCAGGAAATCAGTCAAAAAACAAATAAATTTAATAAATAGAATAATAACGGCGTGCTTTACTTATATACATTTATCGAAAGTTCATTTACTATTGTAAATAAATATCATTTTAAGTATTATTTAATTAAAGAAGTTTTCCTTTACTTATGTTCTTTAATGTAAACAAGATATTATAGTTTTGTTTCTTCTATTTTTAAAATTGTAATTGTAATTATATATATATATATATATATATATATATATATATATATATATTCCGTTTATTATATTATATATAAAGTTACATATCAATAAATGTATATGCTATATGTCTATATATAGGAGTGAACTTTATGTATTTCTGACGCGTTGACAGTTACGCAATACTGGCACAGCGTTGCTATTTTCTGTACAACGAACGTCAATTAATATTTATCTGACATTTTATCTGAAATAGGGATTATTTGTATACTTTCGAAAATAACTACGGTCTTCACATTTTGTTATATAATTTCACTGAATATAGAACAAACTTGCAATAATTAAGGCCGTCGTGGTGCAGAGAGCACAATGGCGAGAAGAATAAATAACCAAACGTTTCCTTATACTTCTCTTTATATTTACTCAATATCAATACCGGTTCAATAATTGAGGCCGGTCGTGGCGCAGTGGAACAAAGTGTGACTGTAAACCGACTGGTTGTGGGTTCGATCCCCACTCGAGGAGAT